>CM036562.1:86052927-86280427 GCA_020745775.1 Theristicus caerulescens
ATTAGGGCTAAAAATCAGATGCAAGCCCTTCACATACAAGTTAAGTATATCCTTTCAAGGCCATGCCTGTCCGGGTTTCAGAGTACTGTCCCACTTACTTTAGTTATAATACTAATACACTTGTCTTACACAAATGCCGAAATGGGCATTGGCACAATAACCCTTTCAGAAGGTCATCGCAGAGCAGTTAAACATGCTGTCTCCCAACTGACATCAGTGTATCTCTGGAGGTAAGACAGAAAGCAGCAAACACCCCTGGCATTCCTCTTAAAATAGCTTTGCAGAGAGCATCTTATACATAAAAGGCAGTTGGTTATGCTTTAACAGACTCTTTTGTAAACAGAGCTGATCAACAGATGTGCAATGCTTATAGATGGTTATCAACATAATCTTCATTTTCAGAACCAATAAAACTGGACATTATGCCTATTCTCTGAGCCATTTACCTACCTCAGAAGATAAACTGGATTCACTAATATCTGCTATGGGATTGATAAAAACTTGATGTCAAAAGAATTGAGTATTAGAAAAAGAGAGAAATGGGAATGTCCAGATAATTGCAGCATTTCAGTCTGCATATAGGCTCTTCACTGATCTGAAACTGCAAACAGACAAGTCAATGTGAGGAAAGTGAAGGGAAAAAGACTCTGAAGCAGATATATATTTAGTAGCAGGTTAGATGGAGAGAAAAGGCTCAAGGACAATGGCAGGTCTTTTCTTCCTTCAGCTAAACCCCCAATGTATTTTTTGTGAAAGAAAGCTGGTCTTTTGCTTTTAACTGTAGCCCAAAACTGCATTATGTCTCCTGGGTGCTTTGATTTTTTTTCTCTTTCTAAATCTCAGCACATAGACAGCTCCAGGGCTCAGTAGGAGAAATTATTAAAAGCATGCCTGCAGAAGTAAAGAGATCAGTCATTTCCCTTATCCCCTGTGTTTCATGAGTGCTCCCCCGCCCATGCAGCGTTGTATGAGATTTCATGCAACCAGACATGTCCTTTTGAAACAGACTGAGAAATTTAAAATCCTTTAAGAGTAGGCCTAGCATTCCTTCAAATTGGAAAGAGAAACACAGAAATGTGCTTCAATTCTTCAGAAAGGTCACATTCACCTTCAGAATTCTATCAAACTTTTTTTTTGCCCTGCACAGTTCTGTTATCTTAAGTAATCTGTAACAGTCTTTCCAAAATATACTGGAGTTTTTCATAAAACACGAAATCCCAGTGTGAACATGATGCAAACAATCTTTGCCTAGTTATTTTTTCCTAGGCTGCTTGAAAGTCCAGATGTTTTCCAACTGTCTTTCCTGTTCCACTATTGCAAATGCATAGGTCCCTTCTTTAGAATTACCATTCTACATGCATTTTTGACATATTACAATTCACACTCTGCTTCTCAGTCCATTTTTCCAAATAAATATACACATATTTTGGATTAAATATGACTTACTGTATTAGAAACATGACATTAGAAAGTTTTAGCAATTGAGTGTATTTTGACAAAAGCAAATGTGCTGAAAGCATGATGTGTTCTCATAAAACAGTAAGAAGCTTAAAAATTAGGAAAAAACTTTCTAAACAGTTTCCTACTTCCAATGTCTATAGCTGTATCTCCAACCTTGTACCTTCACCATTAAAACGTTATGTGCACTTAACAGTATAGGAGAATGCCCAATAATCTTCATTAGAGCTTGTCAGCAAGCTGGCTATAACCCCCTACTCCTCCAACCCATAGACAGCAGAAAAAAAAAAAAACCTGGAAAACGCTGTTCATTTTCATCACACTTAACCAAATACTCTCCAGCTGTAAGTAGATATGCCGGCATTTCAGAGAGTTCTTTGCTCTAGACTACTGAACTCTAAACATTAAACATTTGATATGCATTTCAAAACTGCTATTTGACACACACTGGAAAACAATTACATCTTTTCAGAGTCATATGAAATTGAAGAGACCCCATTTAGAGTTTAGAACACGAAGCAGATAGACATCATTGTGCTTATTCTGGCTGCTAAAAACAGGTTTACCAATAGACTGCTATAGTTAAGGATACATCTGAACTACAGGATTTCCCTTCATACACCTGCATGGGATCTCTGATGAAGACCGAGTTGAGATACCATCGCTGATTTCTGCTAAAGTCTTTAAATGCATATTGTCAACAAAAAAAAGTTATGTTTTGTAGCTGTTACACAGATGAATCATCATCAGTACCTGAAGTGACAGAGCAGAAATCCTTCTACAGTGAGAAAAAGGTAGTGCAAAATAAACTTATTTTGTTATCCTAACAGTTAGGAAATCCACTACAACTACCTCAGGGTAAAAATATTTATGGAAAAACACCACAGAATTTTGAACATACAAACGGCTGAGAATCAGCTTTGGAAAGGATTTTCAGAACTTACCTATGGTGCAGTTTGTGGTTATTTTTCTCCGCTTGGGGTTGTGTCGTAGCAATTCTAACTCTCGTTTGGTTGGCTCCCATGTCGAATACTTCTCTCCAATGCCTAAGCAGACGAAAAGAAAGTTTCAGGAAGTTGTTTAGTAAAAGGATTAAAAACTCTGTCCAAGTAAAAACTTTCAACATGCTGTCCATTAAGTTAGATTCAATCTATATACAAATACAAGAGACTGATTTCTTTTTACCCTTCCTCCCCAAAAATATTGTTCAGAAAGATATCAACCAATCTTCCAACAAATAAGAACTAAAAGACGACAAGCACTTCTTTACTTATTGAGAATACATAGCCCATATAAGTGTTCATTATTGGATTATAATCCTCCTTCCAGTTAAAAAGAAATTCCAGCACAAGAATAAATCCACTATTACTCAAAAATGCATTTCTTTGTGCTCAGAGGAGGTCAAATGACAGAACCACCATATGGTTTTAGTAGAAGATACAGGATAACCAAGAAAACTCACCACTGAACTTTGACAAGTTATTAAATAAATCAAAACTGACCCAACTTAATGGACAGATACAGGCTTAATCTTTACAGATGAACAGCAGAATTTAGTAATTCAATGTACTAAACAGTTACTACATGTCTTAAGATATACCATTACAGAGTATGACCTCTCCTTACAACCACTGATATAGGACTAGATATTAGCAAGTTCTTATACTTGATATTTGCTTTACTGACATATCTAACATTACCTAAAAATGCAATTCGTAGTAGGTTTAAACATAACCCTCCCCCCACCAACCAACCCAAACTCTCCAAGTACTTAACTACCCTTTCTCATGAGCTGCAGCTAAAATCTGTCATTAATCAGTTTAAACATAAACACTGTATTTACAATACATTTCTTTTGTTCAAAGTGCAGTAGAAAGGAGTCAGGCAAGTAGTACAGAGAATAGATCTGAAGTAAGCACAGAGTTGTGTTCAGTGTAAATCTGATACAAGAAAAAAAACAACAGTGAAGACTCATGTGCTGACCGGTTAAGTACTGCTGCAGCATTCTATGTAGCACAGAGAAATTACTATGCGAGGTCAATTATAGCGAGTCACAAAAGCATCTTGGCATTAAAAATAAAGAATAATAAGATGACAAGCAATCTATTCTAAAACTGAGGATTAAAGTCAATTAAGAGTTATTTTTCACAGAATGCATGGAGCAGAAACAGTGGTGTGCTACAGAAAATAAATTATAAATCATACATATGAAAAGGAGGAGAATAGAAAATATAGCTAGAGGCTTACACATTCTGCATAACATACATTAAATTTTAATAGCTCTTTGATCTTCATTTTCAGAAATAGCTATGCTTGTCAGAAGCTACCCACCCAAAAATGTTCAATTCATAGTTACTACTGACCCTCCACGTTCTAGTAATGAAAGGTCTCATTTTTGGATTCTCGAGGACTAGAAAATTCTTATTTACATGGATGCACCCATCTCTCACTTTATTTGCAACAATAGATTATGCAAGAAGCATAAGAAAGAATACCAGAATCATATAGTCCCTTTCCTTTATCCAAGGTTCAGCATCAAGCTACACACCCAGGAAACAGAAAAGGAAGCTAATTACTGGGTAACAGATTGATGAGATAAAACAGCTGCAATGCTTTGAATACACTATACAGTGTGCATAGGCAAACGAATGAAGCAACTTTAGAGACGCACATATGGACAGTTCACATATGACAGAACATTGGCTTGCAACAAGTTTTATATTAGATGTCTTCAGCAACCCTTTTCATATTTGTAGTACTCCCTTAGGAATTTATAGAAATTGATTTGTAAAAAAGCTCAAAATAATTTTGAACATCATGTTAGTACCAGCTATTGCACTGCCCAGCTGTAAACTTGAACTCTTGCATTTGGGTTCACTGTAGTTTAAACATGGCCAGAGTGAGTGTAATCTGACAACAGGATGAAATCTCATAATAAAAACAACAACAAAAACCACCAAGAAACCAAAACTTGGCTATGTTTAAATCAAATATACAAAATTCACACCTGAAAACACATGTGCGCTCAAGTTCAGGCATGCAATAGTTCCACATAAGTCAGTGGGACTATTCTTATATATTTATATATATATCTATATATAATTATACAGCTTAAATGCTTATAGAGGATGCGGACCAAAGCATTTCACAAAAGCACTCTTCAAGTAAAGTTAAACATGACAGACTGGATTACTTTGCAGGATTCTGGGTGAATCAAATATTGTTCAATTAAAAAGAAATGAAACCAAACAGAAACCCACATACAGTTAATGCCACAACAAACACAGAGCAAAACAGACAGAAAACTTTCTTACAGAAGCCTTTCATTAGAAAGAGCACAAGTCAAGTCAGAGACAGAAATTGAAAAGTGTTCTGTTCCAGCTATACAATCTAACAAGAATACTGAGATTTCATTACTCTTGAAAATTTGGAAAGAAGGCAGAACTATTCATTAGGAATGGTTCAGTGTTTAAAATTAAAAAAAAAACAAACAAACAAAAATAACAACAAAAAAGAAAAATGTTTAGAAAAAGGTTTAATAACACCCACAAACATGCCAAAACTCCAATATAAACTACCTTAAACAAAGATTTGCAAAACATGCACAGGTTATCATTTACAATAAAAGGAAAGTAGCATTATAGGAGTCAAAATTCATCATTTTAAAAATGATGCTATAAAATAGCCAGAGATTCAAGTCAGCATGTGAAATCTCCATCCAAGAATTAATTTTATTAGGTCAAATACACAAATTGTCATTTTTCAGATACTTTATCAGGGACACATGGATCAGTGAAGGAAAAGGCGATGAAGGCTCTAGTTTATAAGTCACAATTTTGCAAGTAATCATTGATATAGATTGTTTACTTCACTATACTTGAGCAAATCCCCCTCTTTCCCCCTCCCAAAAATCCAAACATTAATTAGAATGAAG
The DNA here is from genome assembly GCA_020745775.1 of Theristicus caerulescens. Lineage (NCBI taxonomy): Eukaryota > Metazoa > Chordata > Aves > Pelecaniformes > Threskiornithidae > Theristicus > Theristicus caerulescens. Next base: position 86,058,320 of record CM036562.1, read on the forward strand.
GGCTCTGTGTATTCTCACCTCCCTCATTATTAAAGAATATTCAATACCAGAGGAAAAAAAAAATGGTAGAGTTGCAACTTGTTCAGAGTTATATCATATAACCCTGAACTACAGCTGGACATGGGAATTCATCACACTAAGAGTTACTATTAAAAGAGTATGAAATGAATCTCATGATATTTGGGGTTTTTCTTAAAGTTTTTTCTCCAGGCATCATGTTGTTATGTGAGCATCTATCAAAGTATATACTAATACCCTTCAAGCACTGTGGATAGAAGTTTGAAAATATACAACATTGACACTTCAATTTTTAAGCCAATCTCAGTTTTTGCAGACTGGATTCACTTCTTAAGTTCTTTAATTTGGCAACACTATCCGAGGTAAACTGACTCTGTGGTAGAAATATAAAACCAAGACACTGAGTTTGTGGTTTGTACTAATCTTGAAATTCAGTTTGGAGGAAGAGGGGTTCCCTCCTGCTTTATAATCTTTCAGATAACATGAGTCACTATGGGAAGGAGGGGATGGATTGAAGCAATGGAGAAAGAAGGAAAAAGAGATGACAGTTCTTCATTATTTCTCCCATGTATCTCCCTTTCTCATTCCTTAGATAAATTTGCAGGGAAACACACACAGTTTCACGATGAAAAGCCATAAAATGAAAGATCCTATGACATGACTTTGAAGAAGAAATGTCTATACTGTGTACTCCAGTAATTTAAAGTGTATTGTTGTCTATTCCTTCATTTTGTATCTTCATTGGTCATTACAGATTTGTTCTCCAAGGACGGAAGATGCAATGTGCATATTCATACAAATATGCATTCATATATGTATATTTAACATGCCATTCATTAGTCAGTTAACCAGTACAGAGAAGATTTTCAGCCTGGCAGTTCCTCTCAGTGATTCTTCCCTTCACCACACAACTTTCTGGTCCAAGATGACAAGATAAACAATCTTGTAACTGCAATTACCCTAGAATATAAGCTATAGCAGCCTGACGTCCACTGAAGGACAAACTGGCTGCATCTCAGTCCAGAATGCACAAATATATCATTTGCTAAGGACAACATAATTAAGAAATTGCTCTTTGAATGCACATATTCAAAAGTAAGGAACTGGGGGGCCTTCCTCTTCAATCGCATCATGAAGAAGTGTTATGTTGTTGTAGCTGATTAATTTGGTGCCCAAAACAACACAGTTTAGAAGGGTTTGAAGGAGTTTTCAGAAGAGGTACATAGCTTAAATGAAAGGTTTAAAAACATGTTTCCATTTTGTCTTGCTTTGAGAACCAGTGCTTTGTGCTAAAGCATTTTAAGCTGTATTTTCTTGTTCTAGGACTCACTGGCAATCTCACTATGCTCCTTTCCTCTGACTCAACTCCCTCAAAATGGGGAATAAGCAGAAAGTAGAATGGAATCTGTAGTAGGAAGTAAGTAAAAGCAGCTATACTTTTGATACGCCATCAGAAAAGCTCTAGTTAATACGATGTTAGCTGCTATTTTTAAAATTGGAAATGAGGTTAAGAATGGTTTGAAGTCATATCAGCCCTGACTAAGGCTGTCACATTGAAACAGGATGCCATGGATTCAGTAAGAGACATTACTAGACAGAAGTCATCTGTCTTCCAATACAGACTTTCCCACTTTAAGAAAACATACCCCCTAGAGGCCACTGGAAATGGAAGATGACAAGCTTTTATAACTGATGCTTAAAAACTACTCAGTTAAAGGTAAATGCTACTTCCTTTCCTTTCCAAAAAAAGGAGAAAAGGTTTGCTTTGGAATAGTTCTATCAAGGAAAGGGCATATGAAATCAAGTCTGTTGTAATTATTCAATCATTGGAACATATCCAAACAAGAGGAAAACAATTTGCACGATAAAACTGGCATTCTTAACTGTGATTCATGTCTAAAATGGCAGGATAATCAGCAAAGGGACGCTTGTTAGTGAAGTGCGTCGCCAGCCCACGCCTCTTACCTGTCATTGTACACTGGTAGTGAGAAACCACTGTTGGGGTGAAGGCTAAAAAAGAAAAAATTAGGGAAAGCAAACTGAATAAAACAAATGTGTGTACATATATTTGTGTGTAAATATTTCTACATAGATACTGTGCGTGTACCGTGAAAGCACAGGTGTGTAAGTAAGCTGGCACGTTCTATTTAAAAAAAAAAAAAAAAAAATCACACACAATGGTGGCATTTCATGTGAGGGGGAACAGATTTATTGCCTATTATCACCTAAATTAGCCGAAAGGAGCAGATTGTTACATTTTCTACCTAATACAGATCTGGCTCTGATATTATTCAAGTTTTGCAGAATTAATGTTAGATATTTTTATATTTTTTGCAATTAAAAATAAAATATTTTTGCTACAATTAGGTGTGGCGCACATGTTAAACTAACAGTCTAACTCCTGGAAAGTAATAGCTAGGCATCTCTCTCCCAAGGCCTGTACTACTATCTCTAAAGAGTTCTTTCTTCCCCTTACTGTCTTTTGCCATTGACAAATGGGAGGGACAGGTATGATTAAAAACAGAAACAAGAAATTCAGGCAGGAAAACCAAACCTTGTAATTTCCAAGCTTTTCGTTGTTCTTCTTTGGCAATTTGTTCCATGTCTTTGTCGTATATGTAATCTTGACACATAAAGCAGTATATACCCCCATACAAAAGGTCTATGGCTGCAAAACAGAAGGGAAGTTGGGGAGGAGGAAAAAAAGATGTGAGTTCATAAACTAGAAGACATTTTAAAGCAGGCTTCCAAGTCGGGCACTCTTTCTTCTCAGCGGTCCACAAAAAGTAAAATCTGTACCTTAGAATCTGGAGGGGGGGGGGGGGGGGGGGGGGGGGAAGAGCAAAAAAACAGGGAAATTTTTCCAGTTACAGTATGAGTTGTTCAATTGCTTCTGGCACAGCAAGACAACTGTGCAAGACAACAAAGCATTAGCTGCCTTAAAGTTGTTTGTAATACACAATATACCTTCCAAAGACATAAGTAACCAAAAGGCATAATTACAGTGACTAAAATACATGCAGAACTAGTACTGTAAGATTCAATGTGTAAGTTTGAATTGTCTTTTTCTAAGACTTCAGTAATTTCTATTCAAAGCTATTAAAAGAATTACAAAGCACCTATCCAAATGAAGGCTCAAACAGAAGACAGCACTGAAACCTCAAAGATACTTGACCAGAGGAATGGTTTTCCAGAGTAGTTTATTCCACAGGTTACATGTCTCACAATTTCTCTTGTTCCACACGCCCTTTTAGAATGGACATATGAACACTGACCAATGTTAAAAGTATTTTTCTTACACAACCCTAAACAAAAGAAAGCCAAGAAATGAAATAAATCAGCTAACTGGGAAATGACATTTTGCTTCAAGATATAGTGAGGAAGAAGAGCAAACTAATCATATCAAATTGCTGATTTTCAGTACATAAATATGGAAAAAAGCCACAATCAAAGGAAAGTTAAAAAAAATTCAGTGGGCACTAACAAATTCTAAGCAAGCTACTAAAATACAATCTGCATCTAGCAGACAGCTGAGAAACACATCACCATTCTCCCTCAAGAGTGTATCCTCCATTTATTTTATTTCCAAATTCCTTTTATTTCCAGATAAATAGCGTTATTAAAAAAAAAAATCTCACTACAGTGGAAACTTGTCTTAAACAAAGGAAACCATTACCACATTAGGTGGCCCGCAAGAAACAGCGCTGAATTACTCTGAAGTCATAAATAAGCCAAACTGCATGCCACGCAGGAGGGATTCTGCTGGCAGTCTCATCAGGCATACAACGGTGAGGTCTTTGTGCTCTCCCCTCTTAGTGGGCCAGTGGCCTTGGTAAGGTTGGTAAGGTTTCTTTCTAACCACATCTCATCCATCCTTCACAGCCTCTGCCCCTCTTCACAACCTGCTACCCCTCTCCTTTAGTCCTGTATGCCCCTTTTTTCTCTTTCTCCTCCTTCAAAATCACCTTTTCAATGATTATGTCAAATTGTTTGTTACTACTTTTATTATGTTATAAAGAGAACAATTACTTTAAACAAGTTTGCATAATATCTACTGGCTGTCATCTTGCTTATGTGCTTCATTATTTTATTCTTTTGTTTTGTCTATTTGGACCACAATCAGTTTGTGGAAGAGGATAAGGGCTGCTTGCATTACCTTGTGTAATATCCGAACACCAGAATTTTCACCCTGGTAGCCAGAGGACTTGATAAACTCCTTTAGCAAAATATCACAAAAGGGGATAAGAATCTTAGCTGTGGTAGAGATCAGTAACAAAACACTGTGCCATGGGGGGGGGGAGGGGGGAGGAAAAGAAAGAAAAAATCACAACTAAGCTACAGAGCATTAGAGTTGTATAATATTTACTCCATTATCTATTGCACTACCAGTTATGCACAGTTTTCTACAAAGAATTGTTGAAAATCCAAAGTATTGGTCTCAAAACACAAGATCAAATATTGTTCTCCATATATTTTTTAAAAGATCCCACAAACAACCCCCACCCCAAATAACAGAAGAGGGCTGGCAGACTATTAAATAAATAGGACTCTCTGCGAGCACTAATGCTTTCAATCTACCATCAGAATCTGTAGGCGTACATTGTGCTCAGAGGATTCCTTACTTTTCTCAGCTTTCTGGATTTAATGTGCACGAGCGATGAAGTATAGATGTCAAGATCAAAACCAACAAGTGACCACCTTATACAAACCACTTGTTCAGAGCAGAATGAATTTCTGGTGTAAAGAATCAGAAAGTTTAACAGAAACACTGGTGCAGTAAAAGCCGCAATTGTCCAGCGCCTGATTAAGGACTCTTGAGAAAACGTCCTCTCTCCAGCATACTTATCTGAACAACACAGTTGTATATATGCCAACACTTTCGATGTCATTAAAAAGACTGCAGTAGGTTTTGGACAAATCACCTCAAGCACCAGTGACAAGGCAGCCCTACAGGCCTGGCTACAGCACAAAGGAAGGGCAGGAGTTTCTCATGAAAGCCAGAACACGGCTGCTCAGTTTCAGGATCCCAGGAAAAGAAGTCCACTAGTAAAGTTCATAAGTTAATTGTTTCAAATTAGTACAATTTGAATTTTTCCCTTGAAATGTACTTTAACTTTCCTATTCTGGTTGTCTTGAGGCAAAAAAGAACGCTTTCTTTGCAGCAAAGTACAAAATACCCACTATCAAGTCACTCTGGTGAGCGACCGTGCCCGCAGAGCCGGCCTGCAGGGCCTGGCAGGCGCTGGGCTGAGGGTCCCCAACAGAGGAACCGCTGGAGGGTCTGTCGGACTGACAGAAATCCTCCCAAAGCAAGCAATTCGTTAGCACTAACTGAAGTTACACCACACCAAAAGGACAAGGTCCATACAAAACTTTCTCCCTCAAAGGATTTTTTGGGGGCAGGCAGGCAACACAAATTTCACCTCATTGTTAACACTAGGCTAAAACTTTTTTTTTTTTAAACACCAACCTAAATTGCTGTGAAACTCTACTCCAAACTGAGCCACTTGACCAGAAGATTCAGTAAAAAACACTACAAGAGTAAAGTATGAGAATACACATGTAACAAATTTCATCATTTGCATTAGTATTTGGGGTCACAAAACTAACAGAAACAGGCCTCAAATTCATAAAAAGTTTGGGAACTACTAACCTAGAAATGAAGGGGGGGAGATGCCCAAACACACTAGCAGACTCATCTGAGGCATTGATCAACTTACTACTTTGAGTTTTTGCCAGAAACTAGTGAGCAGACACATTAAAGGCTATTCACACTTTTCCCTTATTCTCTCAGTCTCTATCAAGGCACTCACAGCCTTATCAACTCTACAAGTCGCAAAAGTATACTTATTTTTATATATATTTATATATTTTTATACTTATTTATATATAAAAATAAAAGGCTAGTCCTGCTCAGTGGTGATCCAAACTAGCTTCCACTGAAATCATTGAGAATTGCAGGTAGTTACTTGTGGGGTGGGGGGGGAGGGAGTGAAACCCCAAACTTCCTTTTGTTACCAAAAATGCAGTGTCAGATATCCAATCTTGTTGTACACATTAAAAACAGTTAAGCGTTACCCTTCCCTCCCACATTCAATATTTAATAAAAACGGTATCTTCTTCTCCTAATACTTGAGATAAAACCATTTTATTCCTTAAGTACGTCTTTTTCTTCTTTTACACCAGCAGCCAACAGATAAGTGTTTCTGTGGGCTGTGCTCTAAAGTCTCCAAGATGCCTATTGGCCCCATACAGATCTGGAACTGTAATGTTTAAAGGGACTCATTTGCCTGCAATCCAAACATGGCAAAAACCCAATACTAGGCTGCGAATCACTCAAAACTAGGAGCGAAATGTCAAACCTCTATGCTGTACACTTGCCTCTGTGATAGTTTAGAGTATCACCATATATCAGCAGGCGAATTCAAGCCAGGAAAGATGAGATGTTCAGATGAAAGAAAAATGTCCTAGTATCCCCGTGTAATCTAGATACCAAAAGTGTTTTTAACTGCTAATTTAGAGGAATCAGTCTGTCAATACTTTTTATGCTATTTCATTTATTATGAGCAGAATATCAACTTTGGCTCCTTGACCTCATTCAGAAATACATATATCATACACACATACCTTACAGATGTGTGCATGCACCCAGTATACTACAGAGGAGTACGTAGCATGCCTATGCTTCAGTTGCCCTGCACCTCCTATAAAAGATGTTTTGCCTTTGCTCAGTCTTCTCCCTGCCCTTTTCTGACCCTACAAACTTTTAACAGTTCTCTTGCTTGTAGCAAACCTTTGAAAAGTGAAAAAGATTAAATCCTCCTGGCTAAAGCACCTTTTCTTGATCCCACAAAATATTATTCAGGTTTAAAGGAAAGAAATTGTTAAACACTCCCTACTTAATCTTGCTGTTTTCTTCAGAAATTTGGGGGCAGAATTCCAAAATCACAGCCACCAAGCTTTGTGTTGCTCCATATGACATGGTGCAAACTGCTTTACTCATCTGCATATTCTCATTTGATCAACCATGGAGAGTTACCTCAAAGAACTATTTTCAATAAAAACAGTAGTATGATCCGGAACTGCACAGAAGTTAGTAGTTGAGTCTGAGGCAAGCAGATACATGCAGAGCTGGCAATATGCAGGTAAATATTCAGAAGGTCCGCTTTGAGGGCTAAGAATATTCCAGGTGTACAGAGAACTCTTCAGGAGTCATTTCTGGTACTAAGAGGAGCTTTTGAGAGATGGCTTGCAGGATCTCATAACTACCTGCACTTACCAGAGCAGCTCCTAGCAGAAGACAATTGCAATGAACAAAAGCCTGCTGTCTTCTTACGAGTTCAGTCTGGCTCCAAGTTTGAGCTAAGCTATAGGAACGCCATGCTGGAATATGCATCACATAAGGAAATGAGAATTTGCCTGTAATACTTTGCACAATACATCCTAGAACAGCAGATATTTTTAATGGCTACGAAGAATATTGGAGGTTCAAAGCCATACCCTATGGCTGACCTGTATATTCAAAATGCTTTCCTCCTCCTCCTCCTCCTCCACTTCCAATCAATGATCCTCTGGTTGACATCACAAGGGTATTATTACGTTGAAGTACAAAGAGCTTGTACTTTCTACTATCAAATTTCATCTCATTTTTATTGCTGTACTCAATGAGGCTATTTAATTCTTATCACAGGACTACGTATCCCTCCTCAGTATAAGCACTACCTCTGAACTTTGTGACCATCACGAATCTCATACACAGATATAATTCCTTCTCTTCAATTACTAGAAAATAGCAGTAAACCAGGACTGGTTCTGCTAGTAAAGTCCGTGCATCCAACACACTCTGCTTTCAGTTTGTTCATCATCAGTCTCAATTTATCCTGCCTCATATACACCACAATTCTTACATTAATCCCTGTCACTTCTACCTCAAGTAATAATTTCCGAGAGGGCAAAATGTCAAATTCTTCACTTGATCTAGACAAATTAGGTCCAGTGTATTTCCTTTTTCTAAGGCAATCAGTTATAGTATCAAAAAGACATATTAGTCTGACATGATCCATCTCTGACAGAAGCAAAAAACACTACATCCTGTTTTCCATTTGCCTTCATCTCCTTAACAGACTTTTTTCAACACCCACATTAAGCAAAACATTAGAACAGAATTCAAATCAAGAGGCTGGTAGAATGCCCAGATGACCTTTTCTACCCCTTGCTGAGCCTAGATGCCAAAGGAAAAGCCAAACTGCTACTCTAGCACTGCAATACACTGCATGGGAAGTGCCTTAATTGCCCCTTCCACACAGAGTATAATGAAAGTCTTAGCTGTTTACAAAAGAACTCAACTCTACTGCCATCATGCAGAATTAACACTACAGTCAATACCTTTCAATTCAAATGAAAATTAAGTAACTTTTTACTGTCATTCCTCTTAAGTGTTCTGTTTCTGCATATTAAATTTCAACAGGCAGGTATGTATTAACAGCAGTAACCAGATTTTTTTCCTTTGACTTCAAGTACAGAAATCAGCTTTTTGTCATGTTTCCTCTGAATCAGATGAAAAAAAAATTACTTATTTGTTTTCTAGGGGAAGTAGAAGCTTTTTGAATTCTACCAAGAAATCCTCAACTTAATCTATGAGCATTATTGTTACGCTCACCCACCCAGTTCCTCTCACCACAAATGTATTTGTTGTACTGAACCTTACATCAGCATATACTTAGAAAAAACAGTTCCTCAAGAGTTTGTGATCTAATAAATAACAAATGTACTCTAACAGGACTAATTCTGAAATCAACTCTTTCCCAGTCTCCTTAGAAATTGAATGGTACTTCAGTCTTCCAACTGTTTCTTATTTAGTCTTTTAACCACTGAACCTCAGTCCTGCTATTTCACCTACCTTTATTCTTTAACTCCAGAACAGGACCTTAGAGCAGACCAAGACTTCATCCAAAAACTGCATTATGTGCTGTTTCAGAGATACTATTCATGCGTTGAGAGTGCATCTCTAACAGATAGAAGCATAGCATGGAAATACATGAGTTGGCTCCTTACCAAAGAGTTTAAATAGGTCTACACAGAGCTTTGATACCATAATTGAACTAATCTAACTCAGGATGGTTATCTGCAACAGACTTTCCTAAGCTTCATACCAGTGATTTTTCTTGCAGCTAAGCGCGCGCGCGTGTGTGTAAATAAAAAGCATGTGGAGGAAAACTCCCAAGCAAGGTTACGTGAATACTCCACTCAAAATCATCAATTTTGTTTTCTCATGTGATATCCCCCCGAAAAAGTTTTAATCATTACGCAATAGAAACAGAAAATATTTACTCAGAGAATATTAAAACTTCATCTGGTGTCTGCCCAGGATTTTTCAGTCCCAACCAGGAAACTGATAAAAGAATCACTGCTTCTGTTTCGAGATGAACTCTCTCTACAGCACCAACTTCTCTTCTCTTTTAGAGCTACTGTTCAGTCATTTTCCTGTTCCTGCTACTCTGGGACTAAGTTACTATGTATTTTCCTTCACTGAGCAACTGTAGAAGAGATAAGGAAGGGACCATCAGTTTTTACAAGGACAGAAACTACCAGCAGATTCCCCAGGTGCTGGAGCCCAATTTGGAAAGATTATATAGGAAGATGACGAATGGCACACGTTCATTTAGAATAATCAAATCTGAAGCTTGCAAAAAACCTCCAGAAGGATTTCAAGATACTTAGCAAATAGGCAATACCACCGAGAGCGAAACTCTAATCACTACGAGTAAGGTAGCAGACGAGTAACTACCATCACTCAGGAAAGAAGTTTTGGAGTCACTCCCGAATAACATCAGGTCCGTGTTGAACAGCATATTAAGAAACACAAAAGTCATGGAAGTATCAACTAAGAATACAAGTCATCAGTTTAGTAAACTGTATTAATACAAAGAGTTGTCACGACAGATGGACATAATAGAACTAAAAAAAAAAAGTATGAGGAGGACATTGAGAATCATGCAACAGTTTCAATAAGAAAAGCTAAAAATAGTTCAGGATCCTACAGGTTAGGAAAAGGAAACATCTGACGATATCAGAAAGATCAGGAATCACAGAAGAGATCAATAAGGACTTCTTACTCACCATTTCTCAGTTCCTCACAAAAGAAATACAGAGCAGTTACAAGATCCATTATAAAGCAAACCAGAAAGATACATGCATTTTTCATATGGCTCAGAAAAACCATGGAACTCACTGCCTTTGCATGTTGTGGGCGCCAGAAAGGAACCAGGCTTTAATGCTGGACAGGCTACTGGCAGCTACTGGAACGCAAGCACCTAGAAGCGGTCTCCTGTTCAGAAAGTTTTTGAAGAACTGAATAGTAGAAAAAGGGAGAGTACAACAAGGGCAAAAATGCTTAATAACTATACTGCTGCCTATTCTCTAAGCTACCTCCGTTGACCACTACCAGGTAGAAGGCTGGATATTTATGATACAGCTTCAGCCAGTACAACCACTTCAAAGAAGCAAAACATGTTTTCTGAAATTGGAAGAAAAAAGGAAAAATTAAGGATTCTATATTACTAAAATTGCAACAGCAGAAAGTATTTCCTGAAGTAACAACGTCCACAGGCTAAGATATCACTTTTGCTTAGGCTGCTGGATTTCAGATCTGTAGCATCTATAATCAGATGTCTATTACAGTGACTTTGACCTTACAATTCTCAAGGAGGGTATGGACAGACAGCCCTGCTTTATCTGCTCCTGACAACTCCTTCGTATACTATGTATTTTGACACGGGTCATCTCTGAGCAGTCCTAGGACATACCCATGGGTGTTCATAACTGATATCATTTTCATGTATTGGGGGGAGAGGGGGATGAGGGATGCCTACAAAGAAAGAGAACAGCACTGAAACAGAACAGGAAAAGGCTAGTTTGAACAGTCCCAAGTCTTCAAGGTCCTGGAAAGGTCAGTCTTATCTACATCCTTCTAAAGGTTTTTCCACCTGTATAAAAATTTTACATTGCATTAAAGCCCAACCCAGTGGCAATATCAGCCTACCATGGTGATCAACTAACAGAGACTGTGCAACGCAGAGATTAAAAAAAGAAGCTCATATAGCGGGATCTTACTTCACCTACCCATCACCCACATCCACAACTCAAGGAATATATTAAAATAAGTACAGTATTATTAATATACACTGAATAGGCACAGGTATCAGTATAAGATCAGAGTGTGAATGTCTAATTTATATTGCTCAGGGAAGCAGAGATAACAAGGGATGTATTTTAAGAACACTCCGGACTATGATCCTGAAGCCTCCTGAAACATATAGCAGTTAGCTGCAAAAACATCGCTTCCAGTGCTCAGACAGCTGTTACAGCTGAAATCTATGATGTTTCTTAGAACTGTGATTAAGTGTGCAGTTCCTGCTAGTCTCCATGGAGACTGATGTTGGCTCAGCAAAAAGTCACCAAGTGTTTTAAAATAATTCCTGTTCGTTTTGAAATTTCAAAGCACTTAACTCGTTTTTGCCTATCAGATGTTATTTCCCCAACGAAAATTGCAGCAGTAAAAGCAACCAAAAGCACTGGCAAAACTACAAAAATATTTTTACAGCTCATTTCACATGCAGCTGGAAATTAAACACCAAAATATACATTAAAAAAGAAAAAAGGAATCTCCAAAACTAGAAATCAAGAAGTCAGTTGTACAATCTTCACATTACGTGTATTTGTGCACTGAGTACATTACATTTAACTGCAAAAGAATAGGTTTTGGGATGATACAATACTGTACGCTGTATTTTGGCTTGTATAATTAAGTCTCTCCCTTTTTATCTAAAGGCTATTCCTTTTGGGAAGTACCTTATCTGACACACTCTTAATTGTCTAGTACCATGACAATAACTAGAACAGTCTTAAAGCAAGAGTGCATCATCAAAGCACCTCCCTCCTCTGTCCAGTTTTATTTTTTCTTTAAGAAAACAGAAGACATTTCACTATAACAGACACCAGCAAATTCTACCTTGCACAAAAGTTAACTTGAAGGATTTAGGCTTCCCAAATACATAGATAAAACAGCAGCTCACAACATGTGCAATTATAAAGCTCTTTTAAAAGGTTCTCTGTAAATATGGTAAGTTTAATGGTAAAAAATATTACAGTGTTTACACAGTATCCACAGATAAACAGGCAAATACTGTTTACGGTCTCAATTTAGCACTGTAATTTTTTTAAACCCTAAACTTCACCATAAATTTACATTGGCATAAAAGGTTTTTTAAACACGTATACACTTTACCAGAAATCTTTAGACAGAGTTTACCTAGAGTAATTTGTACTGCTGCGTTGGTAAAGATTCCCAAATAATTTCACCTAATGAATTGACTTCAAAAGCTCTTTGAGATTACACCCTGTAAAAAGCAATAAAAAAGTTGTCATACAGGGTTGATTTGTTCTTTTTCAATTTTCAAAGAACAGTTGAGGTTGGCAGGGACCTCTGGGGGTCACCTTGTCCAACCCTCCTGCTCAAGCAGGGCCATCTAGAGCAGGTTGCTCAGGACCATGTCCAGATGGCTTTTGAGTATCTCCAAGTACAGACACTCCACAACCTCTCGGGGCAACCTGTTCCAGTCCTTGGTCACCCTCACAGTAAAAATGTGTTCCTTGATGATCAGACAGAACCTCCCGTGTTTCATTTTGTGCTCACTGCCTCTTGTACGGTCACTGGACACCATCAAAAAGAGCCTGGCTCCACCTTTTTTAAACCATTCTTTCAGATATTTGTACACACTGATGAGATCCCCCTGAGTCATCTCTCCTGTAAGCTAAACAGTCACAGTGCTCTCAGCCTTTCCTCATAAGAGGTGTTCCAGTACCTCCACCATCTTTGTGGCCCTTTGCTAGGCTCCCTCCAGTAGCTCCAATCTCTCTCTTACTGGGTAGCCCAGAACGGGACACAGGATTCCAGATGTGGCCTTATCAGCACTTACCAACTTCACATGTCTTCTCATACTACTACATTTCATTTTTTCTCTCCTGAACTTATCATTAGAAGTACAGCTATCTGTGCTTCAGTTTATACTGAATATTGCTGCCTACCTTGACATCAAGAATTATCATCATGTCACTCTCAAAGGTCAGCAACTTCATAAATATTATGGATATTCAGTACTATTTTCCAATATTTTATTTTTCAAGGCATTTACAAACTTAAGCTATACCACTATGGAGCTGAAATTTTTTCCTTTCTTGACACATATGGAGGAAGAAACTACAACAATTTGCCATTTTAAATAATCTTTTCCATAAATAGTAAACTTACACACCAGTTTCTTAAGCACAGGAGTACACAGCACCGTTGGCCTTCTGGAGCATCTTTGTCTTAATGGAAAATAAAGACAGTTTGTTCCATAAGCACTTAGGATAAATTAAATAAGAATGGTGGCCACACTGGTCAGGAGAAAATTCATTCCATGAAATAATGCCTTTTTTCCTGTTTCTTCTTTCACTTCACCAAGAATGTATTTTCATTTGAAGAAAAATTAAGTGTGTTGTACACCAAGCAAAATTCTATACATCCATTATGACACAACCAGAATTTTAATATAAAATGATCAGGATTTTGCATTATAACTCTAAAATGTTCTAAACTACAAGTAATAAGTAATTTAAAACAAAACTGAATGCTTTTAGTGTTGAAGATTATGTAGCACTAAAGCTGACAGAATAGAAGAATTTGTAGGCATTTTACCAGCGTTTTTGAGGCAGTTGAGGGAAAGGTACTCCGTATCAGTTAAACTGTTTTCTTATTATTTAGGTTATTGACCCCACCAGGAACAAGAAGCCAAGACAGGGGAAAAAAAAAAAAAAAAAAAAAAAAACACACACCAAACCCACCCACCACCAAAACCTTAAAAGTTTAAATAATTCTGATTGTCACTTGATTAGTCTTCTTTGTGATTGGAATAATGTTTTTTTCCTTAGTAAGAACAAAAAAGTAAACATGACCTCCTGAAAAAAAGCTCACTGAAATAAATGCTCTAATTCAAGGCACTAAACCCACGATTTTTCACACTTAGCAAAAAAAAAAATCTGGCTACACACATTTTTATTATTTTCCCCTACATATAACATTAATTCATAAATACTAAGATACTAAACCGTAATAATTCAAATTTGAAGTTGTGAACAAAAACTTATCTGTGATGCAGTGGAAGCTTAAGCACCAAGTTTAAAATAATGCCACTAAACTAATCCAAAACACAAATAAAATTGATCTCCCTGATGACTAATGAGGTAGCTACAAGAAAATATCATCTTACTGGCCTGGAATTGACAGGGATAATAGAGAAAGTTAAAAAGCACCAGTGAGTACAGCAGGGTGACAGCTTACCTAAATTGTGTCGCTTTGTCTTTGCGTGCTCGTGAATATGTTTCTTTGTAAAACAGCCAAAGAAGACACAGTAGAGGCAAGAGTGGAGTCTGTTCAGGTGGGCACCACACATATGACAAATGCACGACTTTGCCTGAAATAGAGAAACAAACACAGAATGAGTGACAGAAACATATCTCCAAGTCTAGCTAAATGGTCACAGATGTAACTGCTAGGTTCCTCTTTTACTCAGTGCCTGCAACTCGGTGTTGAGACCATCAGGGGAAACAGTTCTGCCGTCATGTGACAAAACCCACCAATTAGACATATTAATGGAGAAAACTCTTCCATTCATGCAATACATTTCCAAGTCATAGAGAACAGGTGTCATCTAAGAGCAGACGATAGTCAACCCACTTACAACTCTCAGCCTGCAGTTTAATGAACATTTCAAGCCAGGGTGCAGGCACTGCTGCCAGAATACACAGTCCTACCACTCCCTCACTCCACCTGCGCATCTCTATTCCAATACCAAGCAGGTATCAGCAGAATGACCTACACAGCCATCACAGCCATGTGCTCAAGCTGGGAAATAGATGTGTTTGAAATGAATCTGCCACTCCCCCCTGAGATTAATCTGTATCAGTTCCTCAGTCCAGCTCACTATGAGCCACGCAAACATTCACTGCTGGTGCAAAACCTTTGGGCATTATGGCTAGCGCAGCACACGCTTAACATTACAGCAGCACAGATGCTGATTACAGCGGGAGTGAGGTCTCGATACACCTCTTCTTGCTCAGTTCTTCAGAATCACCCCCACCCACAGTCCCTACCTTGAAGCAATGGGCTTTGCTGCTCAACAGCCCCTTTGCTAACCTGGTTCAGCTTGCTAACCTGGAAGTTGAAGCTAGTCTAAAACTAATCTTTTTGTCAGGTTAGTAAGTTTATGGGGAGATGGAGTAGACTCAGATGAACATCAGAGCTCTGGGAGAGCCGATGCCCAGCAGGGAGGTAAAAGTGGTGAAGAGGCAGGAGTTTTTGGTGGTAGGACCACAGCAAGAACTCTGCTGTTTCACAGCACCGGGCTCCCCAATCCACTCAAAAGCTGTAACATAACTTGAACATTAAAATGTTTGTGGGTATACAGCATTTTATTTCTCTGCTGGGAGATTCTGCCAGATTCATTCATTAGATTTCTTTATACCAGCCCACAAAATAGTGGTGCAACGTCAAATCTATACCAGTCAAAGAGTTACAGAAGTCACTTTTGCCACACTCAGACTGGCTTTTAATCAAGTTTGGAAGTGATGTGCTGACTATTCCCCAGAGCGACCCAGAATGGGGAGGTATGTGATGAAAGTTACCATGATTCATTGGAAATTAATAAGCATGTAAGCCTGTCATGATGGTTTGCATTCCTATGATAACAATACATTTTAACAAGAAGGCCTGGAGAAAAAAAAAAAGGCAATTAGAAAATTAAGTAGACATTTTGACTCTCAATCATATTTGAAGCACTCTAAGCCAACAACACCCAAATCCTTCTCTTGGCATTAAACTCGGGTACTTCAATAAAAATTACTCTGTCTAGTAAGAGACCTAAGAGAGTTTGAGGGATAAGTCTTTTGCTCAACAACACCGACAACAATTCAGGTCCAATACCATCTGATTGGAAGATACAGGCAGGAGAAATTCCTCACAGTAAATTCACTTTTCATCTCAGACAACAGCAACCGCATTCAGACATATGTTTAAGAGTAAGTGACTTTCTGTAACAGCTCAGAGCTACAGAGATCACTTACAGAGGTACGCCTTATTTTACATACTAATCTGAAAATACTATTCCTTTGCTTGTCAATATAGAAACACCTTTTTTCCTTCACATTAAAAAAAAAAGAATTGGAATTACTAAAATGCTAAGCTATCATCTAACCCAGGCAGTGCATTTCATCAAAAATAACCCCCAGAGTTCTTCAGTAATATTTGCCCAGTCTGCCACAACTTTAAATTAATGCTGAATAAATGATGCACGATCCTGTTGTCTAGTCTGGCATTTTTCTTTCAGAATACTTATGGCTGTTAAAAAATAATCAACAAAGAAGCTTGCAATATGCCGCACCATGTAATTTATTTTCAAGCTTCTAAAAATTAAGACTTAAATCCTGAATCTCACATGTTGTGTATTCAAAGTTCTCCTAAGTTCTGTCAGATGAAAACAGATTGGTTCAATCAAACTCCACACACCTACAGAAAGAAATATTTTAAAGTAGGACCAAAAAAATTCACCACCACCAGCACAATTTCCATCTTTAGAAAAATACTGCAGAACTGTCAAACTGTTGCCTAACGGTCGCTCTTTGGCTGCAAAAGCTAAATAGGATCAGCCTATCTGTTAAGATTGCTGCTATGACAACAACTCTAGCAACTAGCTATTTTACTTAGCCAGCTAAAAATAAATCTTTTAGCATTAAATGTATTGTAAACAGATGACATAACAAGCATGGAAAACACAATCATTTTAGGCTAAAAGGCAGAAAATTCATACCCTAAGAGTTTTTATTTCAATGAAAATTAAGAGAAATTGAAGAATGTAAATTAAAAGAGAAGTTCAATCACTTATTTAATAGAAGCTATTTATCTATATCCTCTATTTGTTCAGTATAGCTCAAGATGGTTTTTCTAAAATTGTAAGAAAACAAGGTTAAAAGACAACAGAGTGAAGAAAGAAATCAATATCAAAAAACATAGTGGCTATTCTTAAACAGATTAGCTGTTTCCTTTTCATCCGTCTGTGCTTTTAAACAATTTGCTAAGTTAAAACAAAGCTGCCACCCTCCCACCCCACCCCAAATAATCAAATTACTTTGTTTCGTAATATTCCCACCCCTGCTCACATCTCTTGAGGCTACAGTCTAAGACGAAACAGAATACTGCAAATGAGTAATCAAAATCAGTCGAATCCATGAAGTCACAAGCTTGCTTTAAAACACGACTCAACTTTTTTAAAAAGCAAGTTAGATCTTGCTTATGGTCTAGATGCTTTAGGGAAGTCAAGCAGCATTTTGGCTGCAGAATCAACCTGTCGCTTCTCCTTTTCTCTGGTATGTCCTCCTAGATACAAGAGCACCCCTTTCTTACCCTAAGACATAAATGTACAGTCTTGCTCCTCTCATTATTTTATTCTGTTCCCTGCTTGCTTCTCTCCTTTATTCTCCTCACCCTCAAGTACTCCACACTCTCCATCTTTAACCCTGTTCTCTCTCCCCACACGCTCAGTTCTTCATCTTATGTCCCCAGCCACTCTTCCTTCAGTCCATACTGAACCTCTGTCTGTCTATCCCCTTTAATTTTGCTTTGATATTCTAACAAACTGCACAGAGAAACCAGAAGAGGCTCTGAGCATTTTCTTTCTGGAAGATTATAATCAGTTTTTTAAATTATAGAAAACTGGAAAGAATGGTCCTGCACAATATAAACGGTGTATGCACACATACACATTAACTGACAACATTTCTAACAAAGCTGCAGGAATGAGCAACATTAGATATCCCGACTCCCTCTTCAGTGTTTTTTCCTCTACCTATCTCCTTTATTGCTACTAAGACAGTGGTAACTCACATGCCCGGACCCCAGCAATGGTTCTGTACCTTCCTGAAAGGAGGTTTAAACAGCCCAGCAAGTGAGGGTGTGAAGTCTAGTGCACAATACACAAAAGGGACCTGTAACACAGGTCAATAGAGTCTCATCTTGAATAGGCTACCTGCTCTTGATTATTGTTAATAGCTAGGATATGAAGTGAGTTAAAAAGAAAGCAGGCATCAGGAGGTCAAATAAACTAGACTGCTGACACTTCAAGTCTTTCCAAATTGTCGGAATAGCCTATTATTAGTTTACCATCCTACCATCAAAATAGTGGTGGAGAAAATTAATGCATCCGGCTGGCAGTTCACTCTCTGACAGTTCCCATTCCTCCTCTCCTTTCCTGGGCCAGCTCAGGCTCCACCTAAAGCAAGACTGTTACGCTGGGCATGTAGCATCAGTTATTCCAAAAACCTACAAACCCGTTTCAACTTCATATAACACTGGCTCCTCAAATCAATGAATGGCAGTTTTAAGTGGCAATATACTATCCCTGCAAAGCAAACTGTGCAGAAAAAGCAAGAGGCATACAATAGACCTTAGCTACTGCAAACCATCCTTCCGTATTTCCAGCTATTTCAGAAGTAGCTTTAGAAGCTCAATTTTTATTTAATTGTACATGAGAGGAAAACATCTTTTTAAGAGAAGTTTTCCATTAGGGTACTCAAGGAGTCTCGCCTCTTATGCTCACACTAAATATATCAAAGCACTTTCAGAACAGAGCTGTTTTCAGTTACAAGCTTATAAGCCAAAGACCTCCTACCTTTCACACTCTGCAAACCATATTCACCACAAAGGTTGACAGGAAAAGATGAACTAAGTAACACTAACAAGACAGTGGGAGGCTTGGGAGGTTAAAAGATCATAAGGAAGGTGTTGCCACACTGTACGTGTTCACAAGTAACTCAAAGAAGCAGATTCTTAAGGTAATCTTAAAGCAAATACACTAGCTATGGATCCCTACAAGTGTTTGATCATGTGCAAATCCTTAGCATTAGGGAAGTAAAAACTTCCCAATACAAATCTACTTCAATTTCCCCACCTGTTAAAGTAAGTTTTTGTGTAAAACAGACATAACATTTAGACACATCAGAAAGAAGACAAAGTATTTAATTTTCTAATACTTTATCGTCATTACTGAAAGTCTTTGGAGGGGTACACTTCACTTTGCAGCTCAAAACCAAGTCTAATTCTTCAGAAAGAACTTTAATCTCAGTTTACATGGATTAAGGTGTTTGTTGTGCAGCTCTAAATATGCCTACCTACAGAATGCAGGTGTATGTGGGAAATTCCCCCTCCATGCATAAGTGTCACCATAATCTGCTTTGTTCCCAAGGAGAAGCATTTGTGCTCCACAAGCATTACTTCAGCTCAGACAAACTATTCCTTACAAGGTAGTACTCAAGCGGACTTGAAAGAAGGTGAACTCCAGGCACAAGGAGACACTGAGAAGTCCCACTTGTGGTTGTTGAATTTTGAAGTAGGGTTTCTGTGAGAAATTGAGAAACCTATTCCAAAGTTAACCTTGGTACAACCACCACAGCAGTTATTTAGGCAGGAGAAGCTGCTAGCCCTAAAGAGGCAAAATTTAGCAATGCTACGAGATGTCTGGAAGCAGAGTACCTGTAATTCTCAATACTTTCTCTCCCGTTATGATTTTATGTTTCTATGTTTAAACTTGCTTTGAGTTAAAAAGAGATACTATGAGATAAACAAATACATCCTTTCAAGTCCCATCTCCTTTTCCCAGTGATGCTTCCACACGCTGGTGGGAGAGGCAAGTAAGGGAAAGCAACAAATGAGGGTCCAGCCACCCAGAGCCTTAGGAACCTGTGACAGCTTCCGCAATAACACTCCGTTTCTTGAATTCTTAATCCCTTATAGACACAGGAACAAAAGTGAAGAGATGGATTTAAAAAGTTTGCAGTGTTCATTAGTTTAACAGCAGAATACGGGAAAGGGGAAAAGAAAAAATAAACCAAAGCCAAACCAGAAAAGTCAGAGATTTTCGACTGAAACTTTTCAGATACAAAGTGCAAATGCCCTCACTGGGCCACAGATCAAGACATTTAAGGGAAATTTAATCATTTCCTCACATATTCACAGTTCCTGGTCTTAATATGCACATTTTAGGTACAGTTAATCCTCTCTGTCAATTTTTGCCTTTCCTATTCACCTTGCCATGTCTAGATCATAGCCTAGGCACAGACTTCAATTTTTATTCTTATCCATCCGTGTTGCAACCAAAATGTAATGTAGACACAGAAGCACATGTTGTTGAGTGACAAACAGCATGTTTCCCTTAGCTTATTTTTTGAAAGAAAAAAGGACAGATAATCACAGAAGGTCATGTAAATGATCACTGCTTCTTTCTTTGCTGAAGATAGAAACCCTACAGTTATTCCAACAGCAGCATTTCTTCTGCCTTGTGGAAGGAGAAAGCCAATATTAAACCACAGCTGACAAAGATTTATTACTCGAGTACCCTTTGCACCTCAAGAGTAACAAATTTAGGTGAAATCTGCCTTAGGACATTTCTATCACTTCTTAGTCTACATTTAATTCAAGATTGACTGTACTGCTTTCTTAAGGCAGGCATGCCACAGACCCATCGTTCATTAGTATAGTGGCTAGGATATTTCATAAATGTAAATACTTAAAACTTCAAAGCCATGTTCTTAGGTTTCAAGAAACAAAAAGAGGGAATTGATTCTACAGTTCTCCGTGCTATGGCATATAAATCACTCGTCCAACATGTTGACAGGATGATTCAGAGTTACTCTGAGTCAGTGCACATTTCTGACACATCAGCTTTTTTTTAAAAAAAAAAAAAAAATCAACATAAGTATTGTTCACTCACTTCCTGCAACCAAGTCTTAATTCTGATATTGTCCAATTAGAAATGTTAATTATTTTTTAAAAAAAGTGTTTTCCATCAATACTATAAATTTTCTTTCCAGCCCCACTAAGGTCAGGGGTACTAGTAAAGGTTTTATTAGTACTAGCAAAACTGTGTGCTAGTTACAGAATTTTGTGGCTTGGTAAGTGTTCAGAAAGTCACCTTAAAAAAAAAAGCCAAGTACAGGTAACTTCAAAAACTGGGTTATTCTAAATGTTTGTTTAGACAGCAGCAGAAAAAGACAGTTAAGTATTTCAGCTCTGTTCAACAGTAAACATTAAATCTAAGGCACTTGGTCTGCACCGGTGTATTTACTGGCTCCCATATTGCCATTGGGTGCGGCAGAGAGAAGACGTCTACATAGCTTTCCTAGTCTGTGAACAGGACATTTGGCTCTGACCATCTGAGCACAAGTTTGAAGACAACAATATCGCAATTTATAATTAAAGATGAAATAGCCTAAGTTGTTAAATAACACCACAGTTCTCAAACAGAGTAAATAAAAATATACCATTATGACCATCTGAGCAGCCTGCTGTCCTTCTGTATATTAGATTAACCCACGACCAATTCCAATA
Organism: Theristicus caerulescens; assembly: GCA_020745775.1. Taxonomy (NCBI): domain Eukaryota; kingdom Metazoa; phylum Chordata; class Aves; order Pelecaniformes; family Threskiornithidae; genus Theristicus; species Theristicus caerulescens. The sequence goes on from CM036562.1 coordinate 86,079,813, forward strand.
AATCCTATTTCTGCCTGTAAGTGAAAAAACTGTGAAAGAGGGAAAAATGAAAGTACTGAACATGCTACAAAAGATGCTAGAAAGCAACTTGAGGAAACTTTTTTTCCTTCCAAACTGATAAAACTTTTCCATTACACCTTATTCAAGATGCTGCATCCCAGCAAGGGCACAAACTACCTGTCTTTCCATAAAGCAAAGTAACATGCACATTAAACTCACCTGTTCAAACCTCAGAATCATTTTATCTTAATTTAACCCTGATTTTGAAAAAAAAAATTAGTTGCACAGTACCTACTGCCAGAGAAAGAATGATTAAATATTTTCTGCAATTCAAATTCTGAGGGCAATCTCCCCCCCCCCCTTTATTTTTTCAGTTTGCTCCCTCCCCCCCTTATCTCCAAGGAAGACACACTAGCAACCACACACGGAAAATGAGACTTGCAGTTTTTGAGGCCAATATCAGAATATTTTGAATGATCTGCTTAATTAATACTTTTTGATCTAAAAGTTTTAAAAGCACACTAATCCTATTCCTTTTTCAGTTGTATTTTTTTGTTTTGACAAATTATCTCAATTTCCTCATCTGGCAATGAGAAGCCTCTGCTAAGCGTTCTGTGGCGCTCTGATGCCAGGCTGACAAATTCTCTGGAAGCTGGGGAGAATGGGAGTTTATCCTAATTAATAAAGCAGCCTGAACTTCTGCAGCCTACCTTCTGCAGGAGTGACGGCTTGCCACAACAGCAGTGTGGCTAACCCACCAGGAACCAAAGCACAGTTGGCCAAATATTTTGATTGGACCAGGATCTGCATCCAGAGAAATCATAATGGTAGAACTGAGGCGAGAGAAGGAGCAAGCGTGAGAGAGAAGAGCGAGCACGGGGTGGGGGGGATGGACGGACACACACGGATGGGACAGGACACGGACACACCAACTAGGTTGTTTCCAGTTCCTGAACAGGTCTTCAAGTGTAAAATTAGCGACCAAAATGACTGTGGAAGCCTGACAGTATTTTGTCTTGTGCCTTTGGACATAGTAAACAATTGTTTTTATTCTCTGCTTGACAGGTGGGAAGATGACAAGAGAGGTACCATGCTTTCAAGAGTTAGCTGAACACCAGAAAAATGCTCTATACAAAAGTGAATTGTTAGTAACAAAGAACACTGATCCCAAGACAAAGACATGAGGACCGTGCAGGTAAATCCTTCAAGTTCACAGGGCATAAGCAATACAGAGGAGCTGTTTCATAACATGTGAGAAAAGAGGCCATCTGTAAAAGCATCTTCTAGACACACCACCTGGAAGCAACAACATTCCGAATAAGCCTGAAAGAACCACAAACACCTTCTGAAATACCACTATCCATTCTGCTGAAGGATGAAAAACCTGGATTAAGTTATCCCAAAAACTTTCACAAAGCAGATAACATCCCAGCATCCCCTGACTTAGGAATCAATAGCCAGAGTATTCACTTTCCTTCTCCAAACTGTACCACAAAACGGGAATGGATATTACTGAGCAGTTCTAGAGCACAGTGAACAGTTACATGCATAACTCATTTGCATGGCAGTACTGTTCCAGGCCTAAATTGGCAGGGGTTCATTCCCCATCACTGTTAAGGAAAATACGGGTAACTTTTCACTAAGCAGCAGCTGGAAAAAGGTGTAGTATAAAATAAGGAGACTCATTGATCTGAACTGAAAGAAGCAAGTTTGAAATAGCTTTGAGTCCACTGGAAAAAAAAAAAAAAAAAAGACACACGGCAAACAGGTTCCACATAAAAAGCTTTAAAAAATGCTTCTATACATACTAAGTGTCAGATAATATAGTAGGTTTTTTATGACTCCACATGCTTTTCTGAATTCTTGAGTGCATTAGAGAGTAAAGACCATTGTCCACTGTGCCCAAACATACTATATCTGAGACCAGTAAAGGGAGAGAGAAAAGAAAAAAAAAATAATCACTGACAGTTATTTCAGAGAAAACCTCCTTTTCCGCCCCCTCCTTATCCACAAATACTGGATTAATACAAAGATTGATCTATAGGAGTCAGCAAATCCTTCCTAGAGCCTTTCTTCCAGAAAGAACCAGACCTCTTGAGGACAGATACTTTAGTTCTCATCTACTAAACTTGATCTAGTAGTTGCTAACATTACATGCCATTATACACTAGGATCACCCTATCCTAAAGCACCCTTTCCCATTCTTAAGTGAGCTACTTCAAGTAAGTCATTTTTCCCCCAAGGATTCAGAACAAGAATAATGACTTGCTTTTAATGTGGTCTTTCATTCAGTAAGATCAAAGCTCCAGTGAGGCTCTGCACTAAATGGCAGGATGGAAAACATCAGTGAACTCATCTTATTTGTCCCCTTCCCACTGGAAGGGACTGGTTTAAACTGTTCTGCTTCATCTCATACAATTTGCACCTAACATATATTTTTCTAAACTAAGACAGGTGACTTCATGCTGATGAGGAGCACTCACATTATCTGTTCCACTGGCTCAATTGTAGGTGGAACCATCCCCAAACGAGGGGCAGTGACACACATTTAGAGCAACCGCTGCTGTTTGTGCAGTAATCATGCCTTCCTGCTCTAAAACAATTAGACTATGCAGCTGGAGAGTTACTTCTATTGACAATCTGTGCTATCTTAAGCTTGGAGTGTACGTACCCTGAAGGGAATTACAGTTAAAGCTCCAACACACTGAAGTTCAGGGATTATATGTATGGACAATACTCAGAAGAGAGACAATGCATTTTCCTGAATCAACTCTGCAACGAAGACATGTTTTTAAATGAGAACAATGTTGTAGCCAAAGTCTATCCAAGCTCCAAAAACACAGCTTTGGTTCAAAGGGTCTTCTCAAGAGAGCAGTGCAAGTCAATCTAAAACTAGAGAACTTGGATGAAATTAAGAATTGTATTTGGGGGTGCAACAGAGATCTGACTAGTTATCATTTAACCTCTACATGCAGATTTTTTTTCCCCTGACCTCCTCACTCTGGAGAATATATCATGCCAAGAGCTGGACATTAAATCTGATTAAAACAAAACAAAAAAACCCCACCCACACAAAAACCCCACAACTTTTTCCAATTTTTGTTTCACACAAAATTCCACAGCAGGTACAAGGCTGAAATGAAACTTGGGAGGGAAAAAAAAAAAGTTGCACAATTCAAGAGACAGACAGCACAAGCTGGAGGAGAAAACAGGAAGATGCTCTACAGATGTAATTTTGGTTTTCCCATATATAGTCACAGTAGTAAAAAACTGTATTTCAACAAGAACAAAGCAATTCTCCGGAATTCAAATGACTATGCTAAAATTGCTTATTTGCTTCTCCTTTGGTAGGTGCTCATCTCCACCACTAGCATTTACAAATCTAAATGATTTCTCAAGTACTCTATAAAAGATGCATTTAAGAGCCTATTGTGTTCTTAAACCATTTAAATAATGGATCTAGTTCAAATTAAATTGCATGTCCTTCTATAGTAAGATTCTTTTAAAAGTGGAAAGCCTATTTGCCTTGTTAAAACACGTAAGCTGCTTAAGGTTCAAATGCATGTCTCTTTTCCCGAATATATATGATGCACGGATATGTTCTGTGTGTTGATTTTTATCTATTTCCTGCAATGCACCACTGCAGTAGCAAATTTCACATGAGAACAAGGGGCTTGCCAATACCGCAGTAGTGTATTCTAAGATCTAGTACAAAATCTATTACTTTACCTCACCATTCCCCCATGTCAGCAAATCATGGAAATGTTTTTAAACGTCCTATTAGGTAGTGCATTGATCTAATCTGTGAGCACGTGACTTGGGAAGCAATTCAAGGAGCAAGCTAAACAGACAAACCTGCCTGATGCTGTGCAGAGTCTTAATTCAACCCTGCCCATGCTGCAGAGATTGTATTTTGCCCTGCGTAAAACTAAGAAATCAGATTCTTCATATGGAAACAGGTATGCTCTTGGGAAGTTTGCCATACTACTTTGATGGAAATACTCTAGACGATAGCATCCTTTCAGAAAGGGAAGAAAAAAGAAACTTCAGTATACACAGGATCAAAGCCCTAACAAGTTCTACAGCCTCATTTAGAAAAGCACAGATATTTCAGCTATCTTTTCTTTAACTACTCTAAGATGTCCATAAAAATATGTGAACTTAATTAGTCCACATCAAAGTCAAAGCAATTTTGCTAGTAGGAAAGATAGATGGATGATGCTACAGCACAGATTCTCTGTGGCATGACTTATTTATGAGACAAATACTTTCAGCAAAAAAGGAGACTAGTAGAAAATGAGCAGCAACAAAGTGACAGAGTGCATCTATTAGTGGCTATTTGTTTTATTAAAGGAAAAAAAAAAAACAAACGAAAAAACAATGCTGCACTAAACAGGGTAGATCCATTGTTGAGCCTAACCAAAAAGCATTAGTCTGGTAGAAAACATTTCTGCTTTTAAAAGCTTCCTATGAGTTATGCACCATTCTGTCAAGACTTTAAGAGTTATTAGACATGACATTTTTATATTTACTGTAGCAAAACAGGCCAACTGGTACTACAGAAATTAACCCCATTGCTTACAACTTTTCTGACAATTGTGGGTTTCAATGATGATACATATAACAAACAAATAAGGCATATAAGCCAAACTGTCTTCTTGCCATAAGAATAAAACTTCCTCTTTGTCTAATAGGAGCTGAAGACAAGTTCTAGTCCCCTCACAGAGCCTACAAGAAAAACCATTACAGAATAATAAAATAAACTTCCCTTTTGGTTTTACAAGAGCTATACAGAACATTTGCTGATTCTCCTTCCGAAGACCGATTTGCCCAAAGCACCACAAACCATTCCCAAGAAGCACATTCTCCCTTAAAAAACATGCCAGAAAAATATGCTGACACAGAAAAGACCATTAACTCATACACACTAATAGTCTTCATCACAGAAAAAGTGCATTCTCTAAAATTACACAGCGAGTCTTTTGGAAAAAATAAGAACATTCACAGGGTCTCAAACAACAGTGCTTTCACTAGCATGAAGCATAAAATGGAACTATAATGAACAAACTAGAAATTTTGGTTGCCTAGTTCCACTTATGACATTAAGACATGAGCATCTGAGGACATATTTCTGGCTGTCTATGTACAGGAATACTCTAAGCCAACTAGCACACTACTGCCTGGAACATCCAGAGAATGAAAACAAGTTCTCAATATGCTTACACAGAACATACTTTGATATCTAGTAAGGTGAAGCTTACTACTTCCTCATACCTCAGTACAAAACAAATTAATAATTCATTTTACTAGAGCAAAGAAAGAGGTCTTTCATTCACTAGAAAACTTTCACGCAAATTTGCAAATCTAAAGTTACGGAGATAAGACAGAGGTGATCAGAACTGCAATTTACCCTTTAGAAGATTTAAGATTTAGACAGATGGATATTCTGAACTCTATAGACATGCAAGTCAGCCTAGAAAAACTGTTATTATAGCAATATGAACACAAAATACCTTTTGGAAGAGAAAAGGAGTTTGGATTTCTCACACTAAAACTGGTAAGATGAATGAAAGCATCTTCAGAAAAAAAACCTGGGAAATAAGCATTTTCATGACAAAAATTTATTCCTTTATCCTTTTAAACAGTTTGCAAATTGCTGCGGTCCCACAGAATAATCATTTATCACAATGTGTGTAGGAAGGTGGGTGATAGTTTCTTAGCAAAGAGCTTCTGTCCTTTTACATAGGATGTACAGCCAATTATTATGTTTTAACACTTCATGCTGCGTTTGGAACATTAACTTGTTTTGCAAAATAAGTTCATTTTACCTGCCTCTCAAAGGAATGAACTGGGAGGAGGGCGCAGTTAAATCGTTACTGCCTCTCAAGATCAGGGCACATGAAATTCTAGCTCCTGTTGTTCAGGGGGGCTTGGGGAAGGGGTGGTTTCCAAGTAGAGAAATTTGGAATCACCTAAATGGAATCAAGAAGCAACCAAAAACCCTCCAACCTGCCCCCCGCCAAAGAAACAAAGAACACCCCCAAACCCAACACGAAACAAAAATACATCACAATACATTCTCAATTTCGCACTTCACTAATAGGACTCGGTTCTTGGAGCTGAGTTTAGAGCATCTTGTCCACATGTTAAGAAAAAAAAAATGCTGCCCTAACAAATACTTGCCTTTTTTGTAGAAACATGGAACTACAAAGTTTCAGCTCTCTGCTCCTTTCCTCCCCACCCCCGAGGTACCACCCAGCACTTTGTTAATTATCTCAAAGCCAAAGTGCCATTAAGACAGGAAATAGCATTTTAAGTTTGTTACATTTGAAGTATCTCTAACCTTACCTAGTTGTGTTTCAACTGCATGTCTAGTATAATCTACAATCTCTGTATTTTGTGGTTGAAATCTCTATTCCTCCCATACTATAGAACTTCAAATATCCGCCAGCAGCAAATTCAAAAACCAAGGACACAATTTCTTGATGGTTTCAGAGTGCTACTGAGAAGCTGGGATAGCAATCCTTGGACAGGTTTAATACAGAAAAGGTAATAGTGGCTGTGAAGTACCTTCTGAATTTCCATCACTGATGTCAGGACTGTTAAGGACACTACTTTTTTTTTTTTCTTTTTTTTTTTTTTAAACAAAGTTTCAGCTATAATGCTGGAACCTTCCCCTGAGAAGTGTAGGATGACAACCTCACAGGAGAAATACTAATTTCTTTCCTCTTTTTAGTTTGTCGACTACAGCTAAAGAGATCTCCTTCTCATACTCTGATTTTTTTTTTTCCAGCAATATCCAGCCACTCAACAATATTTTGTTGGGTTTTTATGCACCAAACAATAGCATTATGTAAAAATCCATATATTCCCTTCTCACAGATGCCTGTAAGCCATTAATAGATTATATTTCATGTATTAGTGTCACTGCTTTGTTCAGAAGACCTAAACAGACAAACTTCTGAATTGAGATTTTTAAATCTAGTGTACAGAAATTAATCTTGATATTTTTAATAGTCTATTCTGTATACTACTACAAGGAGTACTATTAGCAAACAAGGGGCTTTTTTTATATTTAGTCACATGCAAAAGTTTGCCCTTTTTTAATAGTGTAATTACAAATGCAATTATTTGTATCTTTCTGATGTGTCATCATCAGTAGTTTTGACTTTGGGAAATTTACTTTGATTCTGATCAGTCACAGTTTACTAAACATGAAGCAAACCTGTAAGTGAACGGAGTTGACATCCAGGCCCTAAATCTGTCCACTGGCATTTGTGTAAAGAAAAAAAAAAAAAAAAAGTCTAGAGCCGCACTGCAATGCAATGGAGAACCATTAAATAGATTCAAATCTTCATCTTGACCCAGCCCAGACTGCTCGCCTACAATGAATATGAGAGAAGGAGAGCATTTATGTGCAGGTCAGATGTCACTCACCTTAGCAGCAAAGGGAGAAGCTTCTGCTCACAGCAGCTTTAAACTACATGAATTCACTAGAAGAAAAAAGTGTCCTTACTACTGTGAGAATAGATATCCAAACAGGGTTAAAGACAGGGGGGTTTTGTTGTTGTTTTTTATTATTGTTGTGTTGGGTTTTTTTTTTTTAACTTCCAAGCAGCTGCTGCATCTTATTAAAAAAAAAAAAAACACAAAACCAACTCCTCTGGCACCTAACAGCAGAGTGGGAAGTGGCCAGAGCTTTGTATATTTGACTGGTACTATATGAAAAATTTTCATATTCAGCAATAAAGCCAGAGAAGAGGCAAGCCTACATCTCTTGTCCATGCTTACGATTGCACTGAGTGTGGCACCTGCAGCTGTAAACTAGGGCCAGGCATGGACAGTCTGGAGGAGAAAAAGCAAGAAGGGTGCACAGTCCAAACTGACAGTGAAAGGGGCCGAGGGGAACTGTGCCAGAACCCAAACTGTGGCTGTGACCCACAAGGCCAGAGAGGCAGAAGCAGAGAACTAGCACTACCTAAAAGAGCACTGCAGATGATGTAGCGCTAGCCTGACAGCTAAGGCTCTGCATCTCTTGAGACTGAAGCCCACATTACAATAATGCATCTATTACAGGTATCAGCCACAGTAAGTCTGTCTTTGTCTACAGTTAAGGACATACGATCCAACAGTCTCAAAATCTGTGAGCAATCACAGAAGATACAATGAAGTATTCCTTTTCCCATTTGCAAATGTTTTCCTAACAAGAAAACATCTCACATCACTCACTACAAAAACTGAGAGACAAGAAGAAAAGGGGGCATAAAACCAAAACCATCTAATTTCCACAAATACATGAAGAACAATCTTGCAGCAACAATTCCAGTGTCACTGTTGTATACTTGTAAATAATGATTCATGACTCTTTTGAAATAGAATTTCTATTCCGTGCTTCATCTTCTAACATTTATTCTGTTCATTCATAATTTGGACCAAACCGGAAAGACACCTGGATGAATTTCAGAGAGTTTGAGTACCTGGAACTTTTATCAACTTCAGACTGCAGCAACCCTGAAAATTAACCCATCAGTAGACTCCAGCTACATGCTGCATGTTGACGTCATGTATAATCTCCTACAGCAAAAGATATGAAGATTTGACAAAAGCATTTTGTGCTGACCAGCCAGACCCTGCTCTCTTCACTTGTCTTCTCTATTTACAAGAGGAAGTGCTAAGCCCTTAACTCAATATAAACATTCCCTTCAACAAAGGCTGATCACTTCAGTTTAGCACCATTTACATGGCACCAGTATTATTTCCACATCTTCCTTTTTAGTAGGCTGCTTGATTACATAATGCTGCACATTGAAAACAAAAATTAGTAGATTATAGTGTTTGGTTTCATTTATGGACATTGTGCTTAGTTTGTCATTTAACGCAAAAAGTGTTAGTTTAATTTAAAGCATGGATATAAAAATTAGTTAAGACAAAACAAATACAGACTGCAGCAGCCAGCTGGGCTCAATGGCTAGGAAAGCTTATTAGGCAAAGCACATGCTTTTAGCTAGAACACACCTCTGCATTCCAAAAAGAAATCCCAGCAGGACAGCAAGCTTTCGCAACACGGGGATAAGAAAAGCAAGCAGAAAAATTCCCAGGCTGTTAATTACAGCAAAGGCCTATTTCATAATATCAACCACAGATCCTTCTTCCTATTTTCCTTGCTCTTTGAAGGACAAAATAAAGCAAAAACAAGGCACCTCCACTTTTGCCATTTTGTTAGCCGTGTTTTAAAAACAAGCCTGTCTCTAGAAAAGCTTCACCTACCCTCTACTGTTCCAAAGGAAGATGTTGGAAGGGCTGCAGAAGAAAGGGTGAAAATGTAATTAAGTGCAGATAACATTACTTTCAGGTTCTAAAACATCCTCTTCTTCCTTGATATCAAGCATGAGACCATACCCAGAGCCATAAGCATTATACAATCTGTGTAAACACCAGTTTCTTTCTGAATTAGTTAGGTTTCATAAAATGCTAATACCTCTACTAAAATATGAAAGATGGAAAGGAAGAAGACATTTCAGCCAAAGTCCTACCCAATCCTGGCAAGATAAAAACCAATCCGCCCTCACGCTACCAAATACAGCAAATACTAAGCCCTGTTTTAAGTACCTCCAGAAGAGAGTGAAAGTAAAAAAAAAAAAAAAACCAAACCAAAACAACAACAACAACAACAACAAAAACACACACCACAAAACAAACCACAAACAAAAAACCAACAACCATACACACCCAAACAAACAAAAAACCATAACAACAATACAACACTTTTATGGGGTAAAAACTTATCTTACAAAGCAACTCGGGAGTTCTGAGAACCACTTCTGGTAGCCAGCTCCAAACAATTGTTAGTGAACTTTTGAAACGAACACAGCTTTTACTTATATAATTGAAAAGCTGAAGCTAACAACTTAAAAAAATCCTAGAAATATTCCAGTTCTTGAAACTATTCTGAGTTCTGCAGAACAGGAATTGTCAAGACAGAATGCTTTTGACACAATGCCATTGTTTCATTCCACAATGCATCTTTCTGACAATACTTCAGAACGCATAATACGCATGTTGCTTCACATTCTCACAACAGAACGCTCTTTAAATTAAAATACTGGAACTCAAGTTACGAGACAGCAAAGAAAAACGTTCAAAGGTGCCTAAGAACATCTTAAAACTATATTAAAAAAATTGTAAGTCTCAGCGAAAGACAAAGACCTGTTTTTAAAATGAAACGCAAATGGATTCACCTTCAGCAGTTTTAACTACTGCCAGATCTACTACATGTCAGATCAATGAAGTATTCAAAACCCAATACTCTCACCTTTCAGATGCTCTACTAGCCGTTATGTCTGTGCCCTGTAAGCAAGAAAAAGTAACATGCTACATAACATTTTCCACTTCTTTTTGGTAAAGACATTAAGATTTCTATTAAAGATTTAATTTTGTCCACTGCCAGAGAGCTAGAAGAACAGTACTTTGATGTAGAAGACAATTTGCCCGTCAAAGCTAATGAATTACTCCAGTTATTCTTTGATTAATCACACAGAAATTAAGAAAGCAAAGAACAGGTTCTCTAAGAGAAGGGAAATTTTTCTGAAAGTCTGTAGGCAAGTTCAAGTGTTTTTCATCAGTACTGTGAACCCATGTCCGGGCATTTCTTTCTCAGTAATGAAGTAATTCTTGGAATTAAAGTGCCAAAACACTTAATCAGACCAGGATTTCCTGACATCCCATTTCTGATAACCAAGTGATAGCAGTGGTAACTGATGAGTGAAGTGGGGGAACAGTACTACCTACATGCGTTTAGCCCAAGATCTGCATTAGGACTCCCCAGTTCACCAATCCCAGGTAAAAACTTATCTCCTAAGAAAAACGAAGAAAAGATTTATCAAATATATTCATACTCCACATGACCCTTTGGACAAGTGTTTTTGCACAGCAAACTCCTCACTACAGTTTTGCTAGAGAAAAGTCAAATGATGACACTAAAAAGACACAGGAGAAAAAAATTCACATAGTGGACGGGTCAGCAACACTATGAAGAAAGGAGGAAAACAACTCTAGTGAATGTGACAACTTCTTAGCTATCACTATTGCAGGCAACTCCTTTAGCACTTGGTACAAGAAACATTAAGTGTATATAAATGCTGTTCTGTGCAGTGACCAACTACTAGAACATTTAAATACGCATTTAGTGCAGCTAAAAGTTCATTTTACCATTCATGTAAAGATTCATCTTCAGCTTTACGTAAGACATACAGCTTGTCCTCCAAACTTTAAACTCTTTCATGAAAACAAAGACAATAATCCCCCCAAATAACATCCATGATAACAAGTAAGCAGGAATAACTATTTGTACATATCCCTTTGAACTCTGTAAACCAGCTCAGTTTTTATGTTTCAAGAAAAAAAAATATATGATTTTCCTCTCTATATCTTGCAAAACAGGAGTATTGCAAATAAGACCAAAACTGTTTCAGCCCACTTCATTCACATCTCCCTCTTCTTCCACTGGCTCTTGGGAAACTAGCTTTTGAGAAGAACTGTCCCATATATGAATCATCTTTGTCAAATGAAAATACAACTTATGTACATATATATATACATATACACACACACCTTAAAAAAGTGTAACCATTCTACTTAGAAGAAAGAAAAGGGAATTTGAATCTCAATTTCCTGTAAAGATGGTTTCAGAATGTACTTTATGCACACTTAATATTGAGTACATATTGAGCTCCAGGAAGCCATTGCAAATTTTCTATCAAAAAACAATATCTGAATGCAGGTATAGTTTGTATGATGGGAAAAGATATGTTTTTTGTAGAGGCCTTGCTCTATTTATGTCTACTTATATTAATGCCATAGACATTCAGTAGTTAGCATCACACACTTGGACAGAAGAAGCATATCAGTTTCTGTAAGAGCAGAGAGACCTTTAAAAAAAAAAAAAGAGATAAATACACAAGGAGAAACTACAAGACATTCATCAGGTACAGGGAGCATTCTGGAGCACGTGCACCTGACAAATTAGTAGCATGTGGCATTTTAGTAATAACAGTGCCTGCAGAAGATGCTTCACAAAAAGGAAGAAGTCTGCTTATGCATTACAGGTGACTGCCAGCAGCTACTCATCCACATGCCACTGATTCATTCAGACAAGATAGCGAGAACTACAGTTACTGTCATATTTGTCAAGCATAAGAAGACATAACTTAGATTCTACCTGACATTAGCAAATATTGGGCCCAAAGCATGTCCATTAACACCAATAATTAAGATAAGTAGTGTTTCATTTACCAAGAGAGCATCTGTACAGCAAAGCTGCAGACTGCTTTCAGAAAAAAAATTACTCAGATGTAATTTACAGTTTACCTTATCGGAAGAGTATAAGGGTACTTGGGTGCATGCGCATTCCATGTAAAGCAGAACACAGAAGAGACAACTTCAGCTGTATAAATATAATAATTGTGTGTTTTAAATAATCTATTTAGAAAGCAAAAATCATAGATCTGAGGACTCCCAACTGAAAAAAAGACACAACTCAAAACTGGAACATGCATTGGTGGAACAAATTGCTTTTTAACTCCTATGGCAAACGTGATTGAGCTATTTGCAGACAGCAATTGTAACAAAATCAAATAATCTTTTTTGATCTTGCAAACAAAGATTGGGTGTCGCTGGCATCTACAAAGCCAGACTGGGCCGTAGTCAGTGACCTTGTAATTCTGTTTAATGGAATCTCACTTTAACATGACTGCCACAATTCAAACGAGCTACAAGAAAAGGAAATCTCCTCTTTGCCAGCTAAACTCCCATAGTCTGTCTAATGATGAAGCAGAACCCACTGTTCCTCAGGACACTTGCTCGAGGACAGAACTTACTCAGAGCTGTGAAGGAAATACCTGCTTGAGTCTGAAAACAGGATGGGAAAGCAACATCCAAGCTCCCTTCCAAGTACAGCTTCAGATTTGAAATAATGCTCCAAAACAGATGGGAAAAGAAGGCTCCAGCATTCATGTACCTGGTAAAAGATTACTGCCATGTCTATGGTAGAAAATACTGACATCTTCATGATAATCCTAAAATATGGGGCTTGTGCACATGTGGAGTTAGTTACACCAACATCAGTGTAACTATTCTGTGTACCAATGTAAAACTGCCTGCAGTATGAGATTTTATTAAAAGAATTAATTGAAAACCAGAAACAAAGCTAGATCACCAGATCTTTTAAATTCTCAAAAAAACCCAAAAAGCATTACTGGAAAAAAGCAGTAGCTGGGGAGCCTCACAATCCACTGTGCAAACAAGTTGCTCTGTTATTTGGTTTAAAATGTAAGGTGGTCATCTGAAACAGAAGAACTTTTACAGTTCACACAAAAAAAAAAAATATTCCTGGACTAGCTCAACACTTCTCTGTAAGGCGTAGCTCTTTGAACACCAGAAGTTCAAACTCGCAGGTCAATATGTAAACAGAAGAGGTAAGCGAAATCCTGTTTTTTTTTGCGAGGGGGGCGGTGGGGGATGCTAGGTAAAGAGGAGAGGAGGAAGATAAAGCAGTCCTATAAAAATGAATTCCAGTTACCCAAGACTTCTGGGCAAGCAGATTATGGGTTGAAATAACCAGAAGTCCATTTAGAGATAAGAAATCACTCTGCAGTTCTTCAGAGAAGGGATTATTACCATTCAGGCTTTGCAAGCATTACAACATGGTCAGCTGCAGCACCTTAAAATACAGATTTGCTATGTTTGATAAATATTCAAAATACAGTGCATCCTCACAGCCATTGCACTGCACAGACAGTATAAAACAGGGGTTTGGAGAATTTACAACAAATCTTCCATTATTTTAGTCATAAATTAACTAAAAAAGTGGGTCCTTTCATATTTTACATACTGGTCAGACTTCACCTCTAACAGTCAACACAATAATGAAGATTTTGCAAACTTAAAATTGACTAAAATATTACAAGAACAGGCCTGGAAAGATTGCCCACCTCCTTTGTTTTTTTTTCCTAACATGTTTTTGACAGAGACTGAAGAGCAGCACTCTATGGTAGTGACAGTCTTTCAAAAGTGGCCACTATTTCCATCATTCTTCAACGAGACTCTTGGGGAGGGAGCAGAGGAATGGTGTATGCATTTACAAGAACACTACCGTGTCCATTCACCTGTTCTTTGTAGCAGTTTCATCTTTTCATCTTTACGGCAAAAGAAGACACTCTCTCTCCTTGGGCAGCTAGATTCTGCTTCTACTGAGGAAAAAAAAAGTCAGAAACAGCAGCTATTTCAAGGGACAGCAGTTCTTTATTCCAAAGGTTTTATGCAGCTCTTTTGCTGCCAAGTATTCTCTTAGAAAATGGGGGGAAAAAAATTCAGAATAACCATTAATATTGTACATAATTAAAAGAACTACTAAATTCCTCTTTTAATCAAAGAGACAGGAACACTGGTAGCCATGCACATCCAAAGAAATTACCAAAAAAAAGATAAAGGGGAAAAAAAAGTTATGGACATGGTCTACCTGTGCCTCTCTAACAAAACACAGCAGACCTTGAATCCTCTTTAATTGATCCTTAAATTACTGAACCTGATCCTTAAAAAGGCAGAGAAGAAACAGATTCTGTACTACACTGGATACCACACACCTTGAAGTATCTCATATTACCATTCTCCACTTTTCCTTCCCAAGGTTAAGTAAATTACCATTGACTATGTATGTATGTATTTTAATATATATATATACACACACAAAAAAACCTAAAGTCAAAAACCCATGGCAATGATATTCTGTGCAATGAAATGAAGTATTAAAATCTCAAAATTCAAATTGAGACTTTAAAAAGTTAAGATTTGGAAACACATTTATATTGGCCAAAAAAATCCCCTGAGCTCTACCCAACAGCAACATCACAAAAAAGAATTAAGTGTTCTTACAGGCTTCTAAACACCAAAACACATTTTCTCATCACACAGTTCTGGTCTCTCATGATACAAGATAAAGTTCAATAGGAGTCTTCCATGAGACACTGGGATTGAAATGAGAAATAAATTTTAAAACTGTTTACTATAATTATTTGCATTTTTAGTAAAACTATGTAGATTAAGTCACGGTATGATTAACCCTAATATAATGGAACAGTGACTGTTCAGTGTACCAGTACTTAATAACTGAACATAGACCAACTGGAACAACTTAAGTGACATTTTTCTTCTTTTATGGTTAAAACAACACCGTGGAGAAGGGGAAAGCTTTACCAAAAGTAACTACTAAACCAGCCTTTACATACATTGTTTGACTTTTTTTTTAATTAATTACCTACAGATACACATACATCTACATATAAAACACCAATTCAATTTGAGAGACTGCCTGATAGATGAGACAGAACAGTGCAAAAAGTTTAATGAGGCACAGGCTTAAGAAAGAACCAAGCACACACTTCAAACACAGAGACCGCTAGCAAAACTAATAAAATTAATCCTTTGTTTGTTGATCATATATGAATTACAATTACAGTTTTATTGCTCTGTATTTTGTTCAAATATACCCCAGTGTACCTTGGCACAAATCTATGCTTCAAAAATCAACGGAGTAATTAGAAAAGCTGTAGAAAATTAGTACATCGAGTAGTATTTCCATAATTTCACCTAAGAAATTATTAACAGACATTAGATACCATGAGCAGTGCTTTTGAGGGACATAAGAGTACACTCATTTAGTCTTCCAATTAGAAAAAGTTATTATTTCCAACTGACTTCTCAGCAGCCAATATAATGGTACTTCAGGATTCTCTCTAAAAAACAAGGAATGGTGGTAGACGCGCAAGATCTTACATGCTGCCACAGCACAAAAGTGACAGGTTCTTGTTTTTCAGACTGAGAGAAAAATTTTCTTTTGTTAAGTCGTTTTAAATTTAAATTTCGATACATGCATGCACCAACAGACAACGTTATCAGTTATGTTTAACATGCAACTACACAGACTTTGCACAGAATTTAGGCATTTAAAAGAAATACAAAAAAGCAAGAAGGTCCATCGATATGAAAAAAGCGAAGTTCATGCAAATAGAGAGGCTATGTCTACACAGTAATTTCTGCTGACATTATAACGTCCTTCGGGGAAATGAAACTTGGCCAACAGTGTCTGCTCCAAGGCCTCATGTTATCAATCTTGTATGAGAGAACACATTGCTGGGATGGACAGAATCAGCTATACCACCAAAAACCACTCTGACAGAATCAAGCCAAAACTGTATTTCACCTTTGAGATAAGAGGGATAGTTACACCTGAACAGCGCTCTGGCCTGTTCTATGCTGCTTGAGTATCTAGTCACTAGAGCTACTTCCCTGGTGTGTCCTCACTGCTTACATCAGGGGTTTCCTGAACTGTCCATATTATGACACTCTTCCCCCATCATCTCCCCACCCAAAACAAGAGGCTTTGCTTCCAACTCTTCTACCTTCCGTCACTTTGTATTAGATGTTGTATGGGCTTCCATCTCTCATTATTTTCAGTTTACTTACTTTCCATACAGCAACTGAAAAGTGTTTTTGTTGAGGTAGAAGGTAATAATTTATATCAAGTGGATGTAAGTGGAAAATTGAATTGCAGAGAAGCCTGAACAAGCCAAAAGACAGATGGCGTGGGTTCTGTGTGTCCTGTGTTCCCCTCTGAATTTCAGTTCTCTCCCCAAATCAACATGGATGGTCTGCTGGTATCCACAGCTTCCCCTTAAGCAGGGAATCCATCTGATGCAA
Source organism: Theristicus caerulescens (assembly GCA_020745775.1). NCBI lineage: Eukaryota > Metazoa > Chordata > Aves > Pelecaniformes > Threskiornithidae > Theristicus > Theristicus caerulescens. The sequence continues at coordinate 86,096,565 of CM036562.1, forward strand.
TCTCAAAAGTTACCACATTGCATTCCAACAGGGAAACATCATCAAAAGATAGGACTACACAAGCTCTGCCCCAAAGCTGCAAATGACTGAGGTCTGAAATCAATCAGTTCAAGCAAACAGATAAGCTTAATGCCTATTGTCTCCCAACTGAACAATTGAAGGGGGGGGGGGGGAACAGCTGCTTTGGACTTGAAGATTTGAAACTGCAGTCCCACTGGGAAAGAACAAACTAGGGTATTTATCATTATTTGCTTTCCTTGTTCTTCCCCATACTACAGGAACATTAACAGTTTTCAGAAACTCTTATTTTATTTATTACTCCCAACATACTAAGAAATATTCTTTGGCAGATGAGGCATACCTTTTAGTATGCTCTTCCATTGATCTAGCTCCTCCCTGCTTCCAAAACTAAGATAGACTTACCAACACTTTGTGGCGGTTAGGGCATTAGCTGGTATACTAACAGCTCACTACAGCTCCAGACCCCTTACCAAAGTTAACATAATAGCAGAAGTTTGCACACACTTGGCATTGGTTAAAAAAAAAAAAAGTTGTAAGAACAGAGAACTCATCTTGCAATTCGATCTAAACAAATCCCTGTTTCCACACTCACAGAAATGGTACCAGTAATAAATTCAACATCTATAATGCACGTGGCAAGACAGATTCAGCCTCAGTCTATCATTTACTCAGACATGTCAGTGGAGGCCAGAAATATGACAGAGAACTCAACCTTTCTCTAGTCAGCCTCAAAGAGCTGTGCAGGCTACCCCAGCAGCAGGATAAAGTTGTCTGGGCTCTTAAAGCCCCTGTATACAGAAAACCAAAAGGCTAATACATATGCACAAACCACAGCATTGGGATGGGGGTGACAAGGGGAAACATGTGAGTGAGGGAGAAAGTGAATTACTAAGTTTTTTACCTGAGCAAAAACCAGAACTTCCTTGGCATACTTCACTTGAAAAACCAGTTAAGAGCTTGAAGCAAAACCAGGGGATTCTTGAGGAAAGTGTTACAATTGCAAATCACCAGTAATCTCACATAGAGTAGAGCAAAAGTATTGCATGAGATCCCATACAGATTTCTAGTTCTGATCTCTTGCTTTGTTTCTATGGTTATAAACATGTGCAGTCTTTTGTGGACAAATACGTGGTCTTTATGCTTTACAGCGGGATTAAAAAAGAATTTGAGTAACGCCTCAGGCCTTCTTGAGAGTATTTCAACTTGCTTAAAAGCTATCCCTGCCAAGTAAAGAGGTGGTTTACTCAGGTCTAAAAGAAGTCCTTCCTAGTTCTGATTTTCAAGATAATGTTTCTGGTAGTGCAAATAATTGAGGCACAAAGAATGAAAAGTAGGGAAGGCTGCATGACACACGTAATTTGGGTGATACTAGAGCAAACTTTCCGACACCACATTTTTGCCTGGATCTGGACCTGTGGGAACGCATTCATAATAATTTAACCTCTATGGCAACTTCTCTTAAAATAACAGAGGATAAAGTTATCGGTGACACAATGCCTAGCCACTGGACATTATGAGATTTATGCTGAAAATACACTAGGAAAAGCGTATTAGCAAGTTTATGTCTGACTAAACAATAAATCTCACTTCCCTGGTAATCAAACACCACTGTGCACAAAATATAGTTTTCCCAGAAGCTATCCATTAAATAACTAGCATTTTTCTACAGCATGTATATGAGGGCAAATGTTAAGTTGTTCTGGAGGGACCACAGATGCTGTACCAAAAAGCCACCAATTTTCCTCTTCAGAGCTCTACAACATCTCAGAGACAGAACAGCTACTGATGTAAGGGCTAATAGAAACATTACAAGGGACAGATGTGACCAAATAACAGCAGTGACCTGTACTCTGTGATCTGGCTTACAGTATCATTTTCCAGTGAGCCCAAATAACAAGGAGTTTATAAGTTACAGCCATAAATTCCAGGAACAGGATATGTATCCTTGGGCATTTAGAGCAGCATAGAATAAAAATTGCAAGTGAGATAAAATTATAACCACCTAACCTAGCTAAAGTAGTTGTAACTAAACCAAACAGCATCTTACAGGCCAGTGCCTAGATATACTGGCCATTATCAACCAAGAGTTCACAAAGTTTCTCCTTCTTTTGAAAGATTGTAAGGACACAGATGGCAGAAGTCACAGTTCTTCAAAATCAAGCCAATCTAGTCATTAGCACATGTTCTTAAAGAAAACATAAAACTTCCACCACACCCAACTATTGCAGAGAACACAACTAAAACAGCAAGGGGGACGCTGTTTAATTCCTTTTTAAATTGCCCTCACCCCACCTTAAAAGCCTTCCTTCCTTTTTAACCTGAACACAAAATAGCACTTCCCTAGAAGCAAAACCAGAAAAATTAGCCATGATCAGAAGTTCATCTACCTCTTTACCAGTGCTCCACAGGAATGTGTTTCACTATATAATAGTTTTTCCTCCCTGAAGTCAGAACAGTCATAAAAAGGGGGGAGGGGAGGTTGATTGCACTAGTTCTACAGCATCTGGCTATGCAATAAGACTCTTGAAATAATTTTCTCTAGTGTAGCATATAGCCAACAAATCTGGCAAGAAGCAACTTTAAGCATGTGTTGCTGTGACAGCAATGAATTATCACCCCAGTCTGCAGCAAGATTAACACTTACAACCTTGGCATGAAGAGCAGTCTGCTCAGATAGTGTGTCAGGAGTAGTGCTCCATGATCAGACTCGAAAGGGTGGGATCACATTAAGAAATTAAGAGCACAGAAATGCAGCCATTTGCCTGAACTGTAAACAAACAGATAATTTCTAGGAAAAAGGCAGTGTAGCCAAAGAAGTAGGAACACCAACAGAAACTCAAGGTATGGAAGAAAAAAAGAAAAAGCAGCCATTGAAAACAAGGTACTGCCCATGGTAGAAGACATGCTCCGAAGAACAGTTACAGAACAAAAACAAAAATTAGAAAACAGCCCATCAGATTTCTCCTGCTTAACACAAAAACATTAAAGTATCCAGTCAAACCAACCTGACATGAAATAAGCTACTTTAAAAGCTAGGTGCAAATTACAGAAAAAAGCAATCACCAAGTCCAACTTAGGACGTTACTCATGCCGAGTTACAGAGTTTGTCATTATCTTGTGTCCTACAACAGTACATGCCATTACCTGTGAATTAAGTGCAGATTCAAAAACAGCTTTGGCCTCATTGGAAGGTCAGAGATGACATTATATCAAAACCAGCTCTACTAAGGAGTTCTGTTTGGCAGATTCATGATCATCCATTCCACTTTTCCAGCTAACTGACCACAAAGAGAAGAAATCCAAAAACAAAGCTCCTTACCACAAGTTTCTTAAAACAAAAACTGCAGAGGGAAGTGAAGAAAGCCATGAAGCTGAAGAAAACATGCTGGAATCTCCTTCCTGATTGAACACTCACCATACTTACATCTTCTTTTTCATTGCAGAATTGGTAAAACTGTAAAGCATGACTTCATCTCTTTGATCTGGTTTGCTAGAAATTTTTCTATAGATGTAGTGTGGGAATTCCACCAATCATCAGCTTCACCTCTAATGCAGCTTTACTTTGCTTCATGAACCAGAAGAAATGTATAATATTAATGCTGGTAGAATTGATTTCACAGATTATGTGTTCTACTTCCAAGATCTTAACTTGAAGGAAATACTTTAAGAAGTTAAGCAGTGTGAGTTGAAGCATATGAATAGGTGAGGTTAAGGGATTCAGCACTGAGGAAAACCAGGACAAAAGGATTTCATCTCTTAAAAAAAAGAAATCTAATTCATGAACTATTAGTAGTAGCTGGATATAAAAGTATGTTAAAGTGACAGAACAGTCTAGTAGGCACCACAATCAGTACGGTTTTACATAGAACATAGCTTTCTGCATGACAAAAGGAAAATTTTACCATTTCCTTGAAAAGCTTTATTTCAAACACATACCTGTAAGTAGATATAATATACCTCCAAACTCTCAAATATGACAGCATGAGAGAGAATTAAAAGAACAGTATGTGTTGAGAATTTTGTAAGGAAGCGATTACAATTCATCTACTATCTTGCTAGGAAATTAGCTCCAATTCCCTGAGATTAGAAGCTTCTCTGTAAGTAAAAAGGTAGCAAAAACATTGTCTAGCAAAGAGGAGTAAACACTGAGTTGAAGCTGATCCTGTAACTGAAGTCAGTTTGGAAAAATCTACTTTGTAAAGAAATCAGGGAAGTGCATCTAAAACTTTTTAATACTGGCTTGTAATGATGAAATGAATGCTGTATTGGCTGGGAAGATCAACCTTCATCTAAGGGGCACAGTTTAGTATGAAGTGTCCACAGACCAGACTCCAGTCTTCTGGGGCAGAGTGCTACCACTTCAGTTCCACTGTACTGCTCTGAAACACTAATTAATTCATACTATTCAGAGAGATCACACTTACTGCTGCCATCTATGGTTGATCACTCAGGAAAACAAAAAAAAAAAAAAACCCAAATCAATCCTAACAGAAACACATTACCCCCCAACTCCCATGAAATTACAAGTAGGCTATAGCACAAAGTTCTAGTTTTAATTCCCCCAGAGCAGCTTGTGAATTATTTCTCACCATACTTTTCTTCCTAGTACTTTGTTACTTCAAGCTAGCTTATCTTTCATGATAGACACAGCCTTAAATCATTCGTCTTTGCTAACAAAGACAAAATGATGACTCCCAAATCTATGTAATGTCCTATGGGATCACGAAAATACCAGCAGTTTGTCTTCAAGCGCAGAGATAGATACTATTTAGGTTGGAATATGATAGCCACCGCTTTCTGTGGTCCATTCTCCTTCTACTTCACTCCTCCAGCACAGATCATCATTGGAGCAAGGAAGCTACAGGGTACATCCTTCCTTGCCTATTCCCACTAGTATCCACACAGTTCTGGAGGCTGATGGGGTTTTTTTGTCTCAAAGAAAGTAAATTGCTCTTCTGAGAAGGACCTTTTTACATACCATCATGCTAAGTTTATTAGCTTATTTAAATGAGACACTTGAAATATCTGACCAAAATAGGCTTAGGCGCCTCAGTTGGGTTTTTTTTCAACTACAGTTCAGCATGTTAGGTTATATCAACTATCTGTGCAGCAGACGCCACCAGAGCAAAATCCAGGCTTGACAGCTATTTTGGGCTGCTGGATTAGAAGTGTTAGCTGCATTAATGGGGCAATGAGAATAAAGTCTTCTGTGGCAAGAGAGTGATGAAACACTGGGTAAGCTGGCGTATCTCAGCTCCTCTAAAAATGACTACTGTTTGAGCGGCCATCGGGTAACAAGACTCTTCAAGGAGTTTCACCCATTTACTGTCTTCATCTCCACAAGACGGAAATTTTCAAATGCATGGTTTTAGCGGGGTATATCTTCTGCAGATGAGACTATTCTGCTGCTGCTGGAAGACTACTCTGACTAAGCTTGTTCTTGAATACAAAGGAGGCCACAGGGTGAGACAGAGCAGGAGGCCTACCTGAATATAATGCAGTAATACCAACAACAGATTTTACTGGTATTCTAAGAAATAAATTTCTTTCAGTAAAAACTATAAGTCAGCTCACCAAATGGATTAAAACTTCCGATATCTTTCATTTTGAGCATGTTTAAAGTTGTCGTTCTCTGGCAGTAAAATGAACGGTTTGGGGTTTTGTTTTAATAAAAAACAACCATCAGCATTAACAAGCTTTCCTTGTCTGGATATCTTACAGATAACAGCATTTTTCAGTAGTCAGGAAAAAAACAGGCCAACACATCAGGAAACACCACAGTTGCTCAATATTAAGACAGATTTTTTTCTATTTGATTATCTGTACAAGCTATGGAATTTAACACTTCACAGATACAGTACAGAAGCATAAAACTAGGAAAAAGGAGATGCTAACACACTCCAAATGTTTCAAAAGCTGAATCCTGTATTACACATCTCCTCAAAAAAAAAAAGACCCACAGACCCTCTAGTCCAGTCCTTTCCACAGCTGCACCAGTACAAGAGTAACTGAATACCAGCACAACCACTTGCCCAAGGATGCCCTGGTGTGGTTGCAGAGACAGCACCTCTCCTCGACCCTAGGAAGCATGTTAGAGTTTTACTGGAGTGCTGCTATTCTCCTGCTGTCTCCATCTGGCACACCAGTCCCGCAGGGCTACAGCCAGCTGGCACAGCTCAGAACAGCCTTGGGGCTGCTCTAGACTACACAAGGAAGCAGGCCAGAGGAAAACCAGTACCATAAAGAGCTAATTTACAATCCCATTATCTCATCATCCTCAACTATATGCAGCATGAGCATCATCTAGGCACATGCCCCATGACCAGATGCTTTAAACAAAACAAAACAAAAAGTTGAAACATCTTAATAGAGTTTGATTATAAAAGACAGAAATCTTAACTTAGAGACAAGCCTGTTTAAAGAGGGAAACAAGTGGCTCATAACTTGATTACTTAGGAAAACACTATTCATTTCATTAAATTAAATGTAATGTGAAAAGTGGATTTTCTGTAATAGCTGATCACAAATTACAGGCATTCTACACTCCCTGGTTCATTTATTTTTCACAAGGGAACTGGAGTAGAAGCAAATTATTTGCATCCAGGAATAAGTTCTAATGACTGCAAACAGAAGACAAGTTTCACATATCAGGCTCAGCACACGCTAGTACATCTGTGAAAGCATGCAATACTTACTTACAATAGCAGGTACAATCACACAACTGTAGCAGTAACAGAGGTCTACCTTCACGGAACCTTTCAAATGAAGATAGTATTAGCCACACTTTACAGAAGAAACCATTAGTACATAGAGAACATTCAAACACAGTCAATCTGTCAGTGGCAGAGTCTGGGGGAAGGCAGCAGTTGCACACTGGCAGCAGTTGTTACTCAAGCTGCCTTACGCAGCCTCCAAGCGTCACCGCTCAGGTCCTCTGCCATCACCCAGGCACTCCTCCCCTCAAGCTACCAACGCTACAGCTGTTTGTTCAACCCTACATTGACACATAACATAGAGCCAATTCAGGTGAAATATTATTAAGAGAAGAAAAAAAGTCTTTTTCATCCTTATCTGTTCTTTCTGGTTCACAGCACAATCGCACCAACATGATGCAGCGAATGGTATGACAGCAAGAACATGCAGCCAAGAGCTGCTAATTCCTTAGACTGTTAACACACATACACCCACAGCCAAAGAGTTGGATTTCATGTTCCCCACTCACTAGTCTTTGGTGATAATGCACAGGAAGGTCCAAATTTCACATCTCTTGCTCTCCTCTGGTAAATCAAATATTGTACTGTCCTGTATGTGAATGGCATTTTTGCCATCCAAACCATTTGCCAAGTCCATCACATACTTGTGTGTCGCTAATACCCACATATATAGCTAGTTTTTAGATTTTAATTCACGCTTTTAAAATTTGTCAGATTTGCTAACTTCCTTTTTCCTCCTTAAAGTCATTTTCTTGTGTTCTTTTTTGCATTGCTTAAAACAACTTGTCTGCAAAACAGCTTCAACCTACAGGTACAACGTGCTTACAGAATTAAATTGCTTGCTTTATAAAGAATTACCATAATAAAGTAATTCTTCAGGTTACCACTAAACTGGAATTCTGTTTTTCTACAGTCAGACTTTTGCAGTACACAGCCTAAGACAGACAAAAAAACTCCACCTCCTACTGCCTGAAATCTTTCGATAATGGCCTGAAAACTTGCATTCCAATTACAAGATGTCCCTGTGACCTCAGACATACCAGGATCTCTCCCCACAACTTTCCTTTTCATAAAATACTTAACCACATGGATGAACAAAATAGTTACTTAGCAGCATAAAGCAATTTCTCTAATGCTCCACGTACATTTTTCACTTTTAAACTTGGCACTATTTCACGGATACACAGTTATATACTCCATATAATTATGAACTTTGGTACCATTCCATTGCATTTTGTGATTAAGATCCCTTCAATTAGCAACCAAGTGGCTGACAGTAACTCTTCTGTATGTGCAAGTCTGAATCAATTCTGATAACTGAATCAATGCAGAATAATTATAAAGAAATGCAGGAAAGAAATTTAATTTATTGGGGCAACACTAGAACTTAAACATCAAGAAAAGTTACAAGAAGCAGAATTACTATGTGACAAGGAAACACATCACTAAGGGTAGCAATATAAAATTATGCTGGACAAAGTGTAAGATCAATTTCATTAGGGAACAGCCTCATAATTAGAGAAGAGAGCTTTGTTCCTCTTTATGCACATAACTACAATAACTCTTGAAACTATTTTCACTACCTTCCTCATTCTGTTCTCCACATCACTGTTAAGATCATCCCACAACCGAAAACACAAAATGTAGTCACAAATGACCAAAGAACTGAGTATTAACCATTCAGATAATTATAATTCAGATAATATCCAATAATTAGCTTTTGGGGAAGGATGCTTGCTAAGAAAGCATGACAAAGTCAGCAATGTACAGAAAACAAGATTGTATGAGAATTTCACCCTGGTTACTAGCTGCCAAGCAGGACAGCGATCCAGTTTAAGAAGAAAACTGGGCAGTAATATGAAGATAACGAAGCACAGCAAAGAAAAACCTAAAACCTTAAGACAAATTTTGCATTTGTCACTGGAGGGCACAGGGTCACAAAACCTCACCTAACATAAATGAGGTACTGAAATCAGTCAGCTATCTCAGCTGTCTTCACTTATGAAGTCATCATACATCTGCTGTGCAATAAATCTTACCTTTATTTACCAAGTATATTCTAAAGAATGTCCCTTACAATCTCACTTGCATGCAATAACAAGCCTGAATGCACAGGACAGAAGCCCAAATTATAATTAGACAAACCTTGTGAAATAACATTAGGTGGTTCAAAGACACAAGGAGGGGAAAAATAATCTTTAAAAAAAAAAAATTTGCGGGGGAAGGCAAAAATAAAGGTTATAGCTGCTGTTTTCTCTCCTTGTGCTAACACACACTGAAGTAATAGAACTCAAGTCTGTACTTTATGCAAAACAAAACCCCTTTAAAAACAGAAGCAAAACATACATGTAAAAGCCCTGACAGTCAATTCAGTAAGATGAATCCGAAGTCAATCCTATTTAAAAAAAGGCTACTTGGATGCATGAACTTCTGAGTGACAAGCAAGGCAATCACCACAAATGGAACTCAGTGCCACATCAGTGTTTGATACTCCATCATCCCCATCACTTAACTATATTCAAGTACTACAGGGCCTTTCATGTGTTTAGACAAAAATAAAGTTATTACTAATTTTGTAATTTTTACTTTTTGGATTTACACATACTACTTTTTAAATTATGGATTAACATATATATATACACATGTATGGATGAAAACAACTTGGTTTAATATACTAGGGCAAAAGTTGCAACACAGAATTCCAGATTAAGACGCTAATGAAAAAGAAGAGATATTCTAATAATCTTTTAACTGAAATCTAGATTAATCATCTCTACAATTTAATTCTACATAAACACAACTAATTCAATTTATGAATAGTTATATTTTTACATATTACATGCATGCGCAGAAGAGCTCGGCTGTGTGTGCAAACCAGCTGCCACATTGCAAAAACAGCATGGTATAAGAACAAGACCATGTAAGCATAGTTACTCTTTTTGGAGTTACTACTAAGGCAGTGTCACATTTATTGAGCTGCTTCTCACTACTACTTTTAATATGAGAATAATTAATATATCTGACGTGTTTAATGTCAGAATGTGTTACTGGACATCAGAACTTCCACTGGCCCCAATATTCATGCTAAAAAGACACTACATTCTTTAACTGTGTTGAAAACAACTTTTGTTACCATGTCTATTTTTTTTTTTTGAGTTTCACCTTGTCTAACACCCAATTTTTTAATTCAATGACAAGTTTAGCACACTGTAGACCTTCACAGAAATATTTCCGAGGGATATGCTGACATCACCAGTGATACTATGCAAAAGGTAGACAAGAAGGGCCATGTTAATTTCAAGCTCCATTGAACACAGAAAAGGAAGAAGAAGGGGGAAAAAGTTATCTTTACCAACTTGGAAAAGCAGCAGAGACAGACAGAAAAAAATAAGAATCTTAAATTAGTGTTACATATAAAAAAAAAAACCACAACAACCTTGAGTAACATTCTACCCAAGTAGAGAACTGAAAAAAGTTGAGTATTTGCTGTATTTCGCTCACAAAAGAATGTGACAAGACAGACACTTAATGCTAATCAGTTACCAACTGATAAAGTGAATCTCAGGTTACTTTGAGTCAACTGGTGTCTGGTAACACTTCACTTTACTGATCGTCAAATAGGTCTTGAAATAGATAAATTATTCTTTTTCTTAAATGAGAGGTATCAACATGGTGGAAGCTGTCCTAGCACTAAAGTAAACCACAGATCGTTCTGGAGTTGCTATGCAAGTTGCATGTGTTTTGAACCAAACAGAACGCAGGTTAATTTTGCGATGAGTAACTCTTTACAACATTGATTATATTACTAGCTAATGCAGCAAAGCTCTTATCTTGAATTAAGCAGAGTGTACATAAAGGACTGCCAAATCAATATGTAAAAGTATACAACTACCAAGACAGAGCTTTCATCCAGTCAGAACAGATCTATCGGCTTCTAGAACTGCTTCTGCTAAGAAAAGGTTCCCAATTCAGGCCTCTCGAATAACATATGGCTCTCCCTACGCTTCAGCACTGCTTGCTGACAACACAGTCCAGGATAACATAATAAACTGTAATGTCATCATAGCAGTTCACTCACTTAGCTCCATTGCCCATAGGTTAACAAGAGAATGGAGATAGCTGCTCTAGGCAGCTCTTTCAGTCCAAGTCTACAAAAGCCTCTAACACGATGGCTCTTTCCATGGTTAAAAAAAAAAAAAAAAAAGAAAATATTACTTTTTAAAAATATAGTTCTAGTAAATCCAGCAAAATGCATACAGGTCACCTTCAGATTGCCTTTCTTGTGGTGCCCCTATAATTGATATATAAGCAAGAGTACATATGTATCTCCTCACCTTAGATGCTGCCATGTGCTACAGACACATTATAAATACCTGGAAAACCATGGGAATTCAAGAATTAAAAAACCCAAACCCAACCTTTTCAAGTAGCTATCAGCCAAATTAAATAGAAAGGTACAGCTGATAAAAGAAAGCCCTACATCTACCAGGAAAAAGACATCAAGAAACCACAGTTCCAAGTCAATCATACATAAGCAGGAAAAACTACAGGTGCTAGGTTTAATGTAAGAAACACAAGCTTTTCAACTGAGTTAATCTTTCTCTGGTTTAAAACAAACCAGCCACCACTGCCACTGTTGGGAATCAAACTAACAGTTGCAACAACATTTGTTAAGAAGCAGAATCCCCAGAGTATGACCCAAAGGAAAACATACCTTTTTTTTTTTTTTTTTTTCCTCAGACTCAAGGAGTAGTTAAGGCAGGAGAAGGGGAGTCAGCAATTCATAAGCGGGTAACTTCCACTATCAGTCAGCAGCATTTACCCGTTGATTTGTTACTCCAGTTACTAAGACAGAAAATCCTCAAATGAAAGAAGGAGAGTAGAAGGTTTGAAACTGATTTGCAGCTCCAGTTTCATGTTAACGCTACAGATTAAGGCCTGAAACAAAAATGAGGATATCAGCTAACCTTTGTTTGGGGTTTAAAGCTTTGATGGCTTAAAATAAAGCTCAACAGATAGTCCAACAAATCAAACAAAGCCATTCCACTCTGCTCACCTTCACACTACTAGCTGTCATTCTACTTTGAAAGCTTTCACTGTTTTCAACATCAAGCAAATAACATTGTTGACTGCAGACAAAATTAAAGAGATGCTAGAACTGCTCCCAACAAACAGCCTGGCTATTAGCAAACCTTGACTGCTGGTAAGACTACAGAAAAAAAGAAGCCTTCTTGTCCAGCATATCCCTATTTTTTTCCTTTGTCAGCTTGTGCAGATCCATTTTCTTTCTCTGCAACAGGGAACAAACAAAAGTATGGGGAAAACTGCATCATTGTGCTTGTTTGTGTCTCCATCCATATTAAAAAAAATAGAGAAGGAAATGGTTCCAATACAACTACTATTCATGAGTCAGCTTCAATGACAGATCTGTGTAACCTCTAAATCAGACTGTAAGTGTTGACCTGAGAAAGAGATACGAGCAAGTGTTCGGGTAAGTCCTGATGGTTCAGGTCCCACAACTCAAGAATTGCTGTTCACCACTGCAGAGCTCATGGCACAAGACTAATTCCTAACCTTTGGCCCAGAAACGAACCATTTATTTAAAAAAACATGGCAGAGGATACACAATAGGGATTAACACCACTAGGAAGAGGAAGACCTTGTGTTATATTTTTCGGCACCAAAGATAAGCTCAGTGGAGCATTTTCAAACTGGCTAGTCCCACATATGCAAGGCTCCGCTGTGTGTGGAGCTAAAATCTCATGTCTGGATATCTCTCACACCGAAGATAGTGTCTTCACACCAAGAGGAAAGAGAACATTACCTTCAGCAGGTCTAAGGACCTTTCTACTCCTTACAGGTTAAGAACTAAGAATGATTGTTCAGTTATGAAACTGGAGACCTCCTGAACAATGAAGCTTGCAGTTGATTTTGACACTTCTTATGGGCTTTCAGGGAGAAGGTAGTCCCCACAACACATGGCAAAGGTGATGATCCTTCCTGAGTGAATCAGACAGTTCACATAGGCAGCCAAAGCGGAGTATGCAGCTGAAAAAGAGACATGCTTCTTGAATCCTGGACTCCTCTTTCGAATTCTCCACAGGATTTGTAATCCAGAAGTTTGGTGTATATGCTAAAAACGTTAAAGAAAAACAAGCTAAGATTTCCTTATTAATTTAAGCAATCAAAACACCAAGCCTGAGAAGGCGGCACAGCCTGTAAGGTTCCTTGCCCATCTGTTATGGTACAAAGCAACACCTCCCTGTTCCTGGACAGGTATATGGGGAGAAAGCAAGTGAGCAAGCATGCCTCAACAGGCATTCGATGAGAAGTTCCACCATTAGTTTACCCTGTGATTGCAAGGTCATTTTAGCAAGAACTGAACACGTTGATTTAGACTGTGAACCACAATACTTGCTACTGAAAACATGACATGGCATTTATTTGCTAAGGTATTATTAAGCTTTTTCTACTCTGAAAGTTAGGAAGTAAACCAAAGTCATTTCAGTTTTAAGTGTCTATGAATCAATTATCTGTCAAATATTAGAAGGAATGAAGGACTGAAGTCGCAAGTACATGGGGAGGATACCTGTGGAAAGGTCATCACCTATAAAAGAAAACGTTTCTTCATATCTGAAAGCATCAAGTCTGGAGGGTCCATGTAAAGAGAGACTAATGGAAAAAACAACAGAAGCTCTCAAACAGGAAGAAATATGCTAGAATGCACCCGCTGTCAATGACAGCGTACAACCCCTGACAGGCAATTATTCTTTGATCTATTGGCAGAAGCACAGAACAAACATTCTGAAATTCCAGATAGGACCTTGTGCGTATCATCACTGTGGTCATGATGAGCAGCTTACTTTTATCATCGAGAACCTTTTCAGAGCAGTGATAATATGAACCATTCAGAACAAGACAGACAGTTTTCCTCCAAGGTGTATAGTCCAGTAAGACAGAATTTAATTGTAAATTCAGTTGTCCTTCAAGCACTGAAACCATTACTTACCAACTCCTAGACACAAAGATGCATCTACATGTCTAATTGCTCCCTGACGGGGACCAAAAACTACATTCAGCCCTGCAAAATAGATTTTTCCTCATCTGTAATTCTAAAGGAATAAGCAAAGCATTTCAAGTGTGACCCTACAGAAAAACGGAAAAAGCTGACACGAAGGGCTGGCAGTAAGTCTTTTCAGCATCCTCTGTCTGTTCCATAATTCCTGAATGGGAGGTAGTGGTGTCGAATTTAAGGACCTCTTATACAGTGTTACTCAATTAAGTGTGAGGCAATTTCCACATCAAAGTATTCAAGGTAAAGTCCATGACCTACAGAAACATGAGCTTTGCCATCAGCTTATTAAACAGATTCTAACTATCACAAATTAAAAATCAAGAGTTATAGGTCAAAGTCCTAAAGCCAAGACAGTCAACCCTAATTTTGTGCCACTTTACACACAACTTAAGCCCTGAAGTCCAGTTCCAACTTTTAATCACAATTATTACAATTTCAAGAGCCATTCTTCAGATTTCTTCCCCGACCCCTTTTCCTGTTCCACTCTTCAGTGTGACAGACAGGTCTTGTCTTCGCTTAGGCTATACCATCAGCAACACATTTACAGTATGGCAAAGCCTTTGCCTAGAACAGCACGTACTATGACTGCTGCACTTCACTACTTTGGCCAAGATGCAGCGAGGTGAGGCAAGCTACAGCCTCGCTCCTTTGTGTAGATACAACGATGCACTGTGACGACAGCTCAAATCGGTGTTGACAACGTTTCAGAAGCAAACATGCTCCCAAAACCTTCACCAGAATTCCAGTACCTACAAACGTAAATACATAATAACCTCTCGCTTCTGACTGAGAATTCAAACACACATTCAGAAGACAGCTTTCCAACTATAAACTGTGCTTTACAGCTACTCTATTCAAAACTCTGGGTGTAAAGCATACCGAACCGAGAGCCCAAGCTCATAAAAGCTTACTCACAGAAAAGGTACGTATTAAAAACGAATAGCAAACAGCACGCAGTGTTAAAATGGTCTTCCAAAGCATAATGCAGTAGGCAGTGTACGTAAAGCAGGAGGAATGGACACTTTCTGCCCCCTGCAGTTTCCATCGCTATCTAGATTTTTAAGACAGCCTTAGGAGGGACAGTACGTTACCATTCTAGAAACCTAACAATTTACATCTGGCTATCACCAGGCAGCCAAGACATTTTTTTACAGCTAGGTTCATCTGACTAACAGTTAAATTGACCAATGCTTCCCATTAACGATCAGCTACATATGTCAAATGTTTTCTGTGATGAATGATGCGATCATCCTTGATTTTGCAACAGAAAAGAAAATCACCTTTTACCAAACCTTTAATTTGACCTCATCATTTTGATTAGGATTAAGAACAAGAATCCTCACCACCAATATACAGGTACTCTCAAGCAGTCAGAGCTATGCTACTAAAATACATATATATATACACATACATAATATATGTATATATAAAATATTAAAGGACAAAGGATTGTTTTCTAGGTATTAGACTACAAACATGCCTCCAAACAGAAAACATTGTTTATCAAATTTTACATGTAAAACTGTAAGGTGTGCATATGGATAGAGAATTTCAGTAAAGAAAAATTCCATGGGAGAAGGTCTCACGTCCACATGCAGGAGAGGTTAAGTACCGTACCTGTCGTTCCTATACTTTCTTCAATCTTTATGAATATAGACTGAACCCCAAATTCAGCTAGCCAAAACGTTTCCCTATATGTGATCGTGTACTCCCACATATTTCAGGTTGGCTGAATTCAGGAATCCAACTATTTTCAGACTGGTAACCTGCTTAAAAAGAAGGGGGGAGAGGGGGAAATGCATTTTTAGCATGTATTTGGAAAACTGATGTTTTCCATGAGATGACAGGTAATTTTGAAACAATCCTGTTCTGCTTTATGAGCCTGGCTGTGCAAAGAGGAAGTGAGAACAGATTGATTACAATGGAATATTATTTATTTCCAGCTGTTTTTTCAAGCAATGATGAACACATCACTACCATTAGATTTCAGGAGAAAAAAACCTAACTGTTGCAGCATACAAATGGTATGCAGGTTACAAGGGATGCTCCACATTTAAAAAAAAAAAAGCTAAAGTGGCAATTTTGCTCATTAAATTTTATTTTCATTCTTCCACGTAACACTTATCTTTGTCTGAGACATCTTCTTACCTCACTTGTCATTTTTTTTCTTCCCCAGCATATGTATATTTTTTCCTCCATTTAAGCTATAAGTACCATGTATTGTATACCAATTTGTATTTTGACACAATAAAGGCTAAATAAACCAGATTTTGACTAATGTATTTCATAACATTGACTTGTTGGGGATTATAAATACTGAAAACAAGTTTGACTATATTTTGCAGGGCTATCAAGTAACTAAATACATTTAAAACATGTTTCTTCTCAGATTCCTTTTTTTTTTCCTCTTTAAGTAAAAAACTGGACTGTCCTGAGAACATAAACAGAAGACACAAAAATGGTTAGCCACCTCACCCCTGAAGTACATCTCTCATACTCTACTTCTTTTATGAATAATAAGCTGAGCAGCTTAATGCAAAGCAACTGGGATCAGAAAGTTTTCAACGGGTTCCTTCAACACAAGCACAATCTGTGCTGTCCCAAAAAACAAGTTTTGCTACGTGTAGCTGTTGCGCTCCCCTCCTCAGTCACGAATATGACGACTGATAGAAATCTGCCAAGTCACTTTGAAGTAAAAACTAGTTGATTCTAGGGAAAACAGTAATTAGTTGCATAGTTAAGAGAGGAGTCCTCCCGAAACATGCATGTGGATAGGGATGTAATTTTAGAAGATCCGTGGGAAAAAGCGCTCTTCCTCTCGCATTTCGCCTCGTTAACACGGATTTTTTTCCCTGGCGTTTGCCTGCGCAGTGCCTGCCCCAAGCACCGACAGCCTCCGAGAGCAAACTCCCCTCTCCCCTTCCGTCTACTCCAGACTGAGTCAGTTCCTTTCCTCCCCCCCCGCCCCACTACAGCAGGAATCCCCTTTCCCAACTGGATTATCAGAACGAGCAGCTTGCCTTTTTTTTTTCTTTTAAGGAAATAAATAAATAAACACGCCAACCAGCCCGTCCCGTCCCCCCCCCGCCTCCGGGACCCGCAGATACGCTCCCAGCCATTGTGCCTCCCCGCTTTCCCCACCGCCGCCGTGCCCCGGGCGGCCCCGCCGCAGCCCCCGCGGGGCTCCCCGCCGCGCCCCGGCGGCACAAAGCTCCGCCGCAGGCCGGACGTGCCCCGTTGCCCCGGGGCCTCGCCTCCCCTCCCCCGCCGCCGTATTCCGGGAAACCCTCGCTGCCTCCCGCACCTCCGGGAGGAGGAAGGCGGCGGCGCTGCGGAACAGCCCCGCTGCGGAAAACCGTCCCCGTCGCCGGGGCAGGTGGCAGGGAGGGGAGGCCCCGCCGCCGGGGGCTGCCTCCTCCATCCCGGTGACCGGCCCCGCTGTGCCCCCCGACCCCCCCCCCCCGGCCCCAGAGGCCGGAGACACCGACCGCTTCCTCCTCCCTTCCTCCCCCCCCCGCCCCGCCACCGCGTGTCGGAGCCCGGGCCCCTTCCCTGCCGGCGGGGCGGGGACGGGGCTGGGGGAGGCTCGGGCCCACCTGCCCCGTGGGCAGGGAGGGAGGGAGGGAAGGAGGGAGGCAGGGCGTGCGGGGGACCCGTCCCCTCCCCGCGGCCGCGGGCAGGCCGAGGCGGCGGAGTGCGTGTGAGGGAGGGCGGGCGGGTGGGCCGGGGGAGGGCGGGAGGGGAAGGGACGGGAGCGCGGGAGGGGAAGGGACGGGACGGGACGGGAGGGGAAGGGGGGTGGATGCGAGCCGCCCCCGGTACCTTGCGCTTCCTGGTCTCGGCCGAGCCGCTCCACACGAAGCACTGGTAAATCGCCCGCAGGTTCTGCTTCCAGTTCTCCACCTTGAAGCCGGTCACATGGCAGCACCCGGCCGCCGGCGGACTCATGTCAGACCCCCCCACATCAATCCGCCCGCAGACGGGCCGGGCCGGCGGGCAGCGAGCCGGCCCCTTCCCCCGCTCCGCAGCAACCGCACGGACACGGACGCGGGCACGGGCCGGGGCGGCCGCGCGCCCCCCCCGCCGCCGGCCCCCCCCCCGCCGCTCGCCCGCCCTCCGGGGCTCCGGCCCCTCAGGCCGCCGCCTGCCGCGCGGCCTCCGCCGCCCCCGCCGGCTGCTGTGGGGGCGCGGGGAGCGGCTGGCACATAGAGCCGGGGCTCCGCGCCGCCACGGCCCCCCGGCTCCGAACAAAGCGCGGCGGCGGGCGGGCAGCGCGCACTCCCTCTCGCCCGCCCTCTCCCTCACACACAAAGATGGGGCTCTCTGAGGCGAGGAGGAGGAGGAGGCGGCGGCTGTAGCGGCCGCTGCCGCCCCCGGAGTGGCCGCCGCTCCCTTCTACCTCATAGAGGCCGCTGTGGAAGCGGCGGGCGGAGGGGAAGGGGAGGGGGGGGGGGCGCTGGCGGCGGCGGCGACCCTGGCCGCGGTGTGAGCGAGCGTGTGTGGGGAAAGGGGGGAAGTCTCCGCCCGCCGCCGCTCCTGCTCCCCCAGCCGGCCGCCCGCTCGGCTCTTGTCTCTTTAAACCGCCCCCCCGCCTCCTTCGTCGTCTCCTTCCTCCTCCTCCTCCTCGCCCGCACCCCCCTCCGCCCGCCGTGTGCAATGGTCCGAGCCGCTAACTCAACCTAGCCCGCCAGGCCCGGAGTGGGACAGACCAACGGGGAAGGGGCGGTAGGTGCGCCCCCTCTGCCCCGCCACCCTTGAGGGAGGGAGCCGGAGGGGGAAGGAGCGCGGCAATTGGCCCCCCCGCCTGTCACTCCGCCGCCGAGGGGTCCCTCTCTAGCGCCTCATTGGTTTTTTTCCCTTTCTTCTCCCCCCTCCGCCCTTCCTACCTAGCATTTCCCCCTGCCGGAAAGGGGCGGGAAGGGCTCGGCCGATTGACAGGACGTCCGGCCAACGGAGAAAAGGGGCGGGGCCCGCCTGGCGAGTGTTGCGGCGGGACTGGCCGGAGCAGCCGTCAGTCACGCTCCAAGGCGTGAGAGGATTGGCGACAGCCGGCTGAGGGGGCGGTCCCTCCCAGCAGCAGCCTGCGCTGTGGGGGCAGCGCTGCTGTCACATCCGCTGGTCCCGGCTGTTTCGCTGCTCCCTCAGTGATTTCCTGAGGGGAGAGGGGCGGCGGCGGCCGAGCCGCTCCCCGGGGCAGGGCTCCCGCTCCCGGGGCAGGGCTGCCTCCCCGCCTGTGCCTCTCTCTGCTTGGCAGAGGCCCTGCCGAGCCCTGGCCTCCGCGCCGGGCGGCTGTTGACGGCCTCCGCGCTGCTCGGGGCTCCCGCCCGGCGGTGGCTCCGGCAATGCCGCAGCGGGCTCCGGCTAGGTCAGCCGGTATTGCGGGACAAAATCAACACGAGAGGCAGGCCCTTGCCCCTCCTTATCGTTCTCAGGTTCAAAAAGCCAAGGGCGGCTTTGTGGGGGCAGGTCTGGGTGTAACAGGCCTCGCCGAGCATCGGCATCGGCGGGGTCTGGGGAGCAGATCTGTGCGATGCTCCGATTTGCCCTGAGGACCATATATGGTCCCGCTAGGCTGCCATCCTGCTCTCCTGGTGTTTCCACAGGGAAGAAACAGAAGTAGTGTATAGCCAGAAGTGGTATTATTTCAGCTTTTTCCTATAAATGACTATACAAGGAAATGAGAAGACGGTGAAAAAAAAATTGTACATAGTTCTTAGCTTATGTGCCACACACAGTATAGGGTTACATAGTGGTGGAGTGAGGCAGGAGGAAAAGGATGGGAATTTCGCCGAGATTTGTGAAAAGAGGCAGGAGGCTTTGCAGAGGCTAGGCTCTTATGCCCTGGAAGGACTGTGCAACAAGAAAGGTAGTGGTTAAGTACCACTGCGTTACTTTATCAATCCATTTTTCAATATGTACTATTTACATTCTTTCTCAGGAGCTACAACCTTTAAGTCTTTACCCAGCAGATTTTTATAAGGCCCCGACCGGTTCCCTGGCCTACTGCTGCAACTTGCAAAAATCAAAGGCAATTGTAACTATCACCCGAGGACAGAATCCCTGTCCGTTTTCTTTAGAGGTGCTGCCATTTTAGAAAGCAAACAGGGTATTTGGTAGTATAAGAGACATTTTTTTCATTATTCGTGTATAACTTAAGGTTTGGTGGCAAAGCAAGTAGGGAATATAGGGCTAGCGAAAGGCCTGAGTTTATACCCTCAGGCTGTGAAGCAGCATCAGGCCACGCTGTCCTGCCAGCATAGCTGTGTGCCGTACGAGTGAGCTCCTGTAACGGTAACACGGATCGTTCAGTCTGCCTGGCTCATACTGCTTGTTAGCCTCCCTCTGAAATCCTACTTACATGCAGTTTAGGGATTATGGCTCCAGCAATAAAACTAGAATTGCCCCACAGGAGAAAAAAAAGATGCCAAGAGATAAGAAAGGGCCTGGTTATCCCGCTGTGTACACAAGCTAGTAGAGGTTGCTACTTGCACTGCTAGAGAAACAGTTTCAGAAAATTATGTGCAAAATTTGGAGTGAGACTATGCCCCCTCTTTGACCCTACATAATCATTAGACCTATTAAGTCATCATAGCAAGCGTGCAACCTACGCCTCTTCTTGAAAAGGTAACAAGAACTGGTGCTGCATATACTTCCCACACATTAACCCGTTGCCCTCAGTGACATCGTTACCCACGACTGTGCAGCACAATGCTTCCAACCGCAGTCACTTCAGCGTTGCCGCTCTGACACCACCTACTCACCCTAACGCATCTGAGAGACTATGAGCCATAACAGGTCTTGTAGGCCCTCGTCCTTTCTCTGTGAGCAGACCCCTGCACATGCGTGACGCCTTCCTGATGCTGATGAATACACCTTAATGACCGCAGTGTTGAGCATTTCCCACATCAAGGAACGGCTGGACGTCTTGCTAAGACAGTCATTCCCTGCAGTCCGAATGGCTCTTTTATAAACATAAGAACCAGTATGAACCAATTAAGCTATACTGTCTCCCATGCTTGGGGCAAGCTCCCTGATGATACCTACGTAGCTTCCTCTTTCCTTCCTTTGAACCCCGGATTAGAACCCTTTGCTTGCAGTGCACAAGAAAGAAGCTGAGGCTCACTAAACTACTTACATATCAATACCAATGTCTACCTGATGATTAGTAGGTTGTTTCCCTGAACTCTGCTGCTCTCAAAATCTCCCTCTTATCTTGTCCTAGCTCCTAAGCTGTTTGGAGCCGGGACTCGGTTTTTTGTTGGTTTGTCTGTTTGTTTGCATTTGTCCAGCTAAGATTGGTGGGGGTTACTAGGTGTTATAATAAATGGTAATAACTGAGCTAAAGTGAAACCTTTATAGATCTGAGAAGGCTCTCCCAATGTTAAAAAACAGCTTCATGGGTTTGGCAATGGTCCTTTTCTACTTCCACTAAGTCAATGTTAATATTCCTTATTGACTTCAGGTGTAACAGAACTGTCCTCTAAATGCTGCTTCACAAAGACAATACCAAAGAAACTTCCTACATGCCATTATCGGCCATACTCTTTAATATCACACTGATTTTAACACCAAATCTACAGCAGACATATTCAAGAGTGTCTCACCTAAGAAATGTCATAAACTGTTTTTAATAACCTTGATCTTAACATCTACCAGATCTTTAGCAATGAAAAACCATCAGGAAAATATAGATCTTTTACATTTACTAATCAAACAACTCTTATCTTCTCAAAATAAATGTACATAAGTCATGATGGCGTTCTGACATCATCCGCTAAAATTAAGAAGTAATAAAAATGAGTTCTCTTATATCTTTCTCATCCAGATACAACAGGGCCATCAAAGGAAGCTACCGATTAGTTTTAATTCAGAAGCCAGACTTCAAGCAGACCCTGGTCTCTCTGACAATCTGCCTTTTCTCTGTAGCCTTAAAATTAGCTAGTCATCCACGCCTAGTTTCCATCACCATGAATCAAAACAGGACATTAGCTGTGATCATTTGGAAACAAGATATATGTTGTAAAAGCACATTGACTGGTAGAACTTAACAATATGTGATATTATCTCTATGTGTCACTGTATGTCTCTGTCATCCTTCAATGTCATCCCAGCAAAAGCAGTGTAAATTCCTTTCTTCCTAAATATGCTGCAAGAGCTCTGGTTTTTGTATGGTCCTATAAAATGCAAAATAGTTTTCTAAAGAAAAGTTGCAAAACATGCATGAGGCTACGTGCTGAGATGCTGAGGTGAGGCAAATCAAGTAATATACCAGACAGCACAGATATCACCTGT
Organism: Theristicus caerulescens; assembly: GCA_020745775.1. Taxonomy (NCBI): domain Eukaryota; kingdom Metazoa; phylum Chordata; class Aves; order Pelecaniformes; family Threskiornithidae; genus Theristicus; species Theristicus caerulescens. Next base: position 86,118,666 of record CM036562.1, read on the forward strand.
ATTTGGGAAACTAAAACTTTATGGTCCAGCATTCACTAATCCTACCCATAGCTTGCTTTGCCAATAGCAAACCAGAGCAAGGTGTGGTGTCTTTGTTCCTACCGCTGTCCTGCTTTCTTAGCCCATGTCACCACCAAAGGCATTCAGTCTTTTTCTAGGTTCTCTGAGAGAAGATTCGCCACCTCCTTCCTTTCTCTAAAGTTTCTCACTACGGGCTTCCAGAGGGAATCTGGAAACTCATTGGTAGACACTGCTGTTAAAGTAGTATTTTTGAATTTGGCTTTCTTGTGGCACTCGAGGCATCTCAGCTTCAGAATATGGCCCATTTCATTCATTATTCAAGTTCCAAGCGTCCAGGTGCCCTGGTGTCTGTAGCAGGGCAAAAATATAAACACATTGACCTTCAGGAGAATTAACTGTTGTTTCCAAAAGCAGTAGGCATAGAGAGCCACCCTCTACCCTGTGAAAGCCACCTAAACATCCCTCAGAACAGATGGAAGTTAAAGATTACCAGCATTGAGTTCAAGGTGGATAGAACTCAATGGGATGGGTGATGAATGTCCTAACAGCATTTGGTATTTATTCTATGCAATCAGAGTATCTTCCAGTTAGACAAAACCCCCGATATTACTAGAGTCTAAATCCAAGTAGAGAGTTATTCTTATTCTGCAACAACCTACTGTTACTAATCTCGGGCTTTTCTCCATGGCTACCACATCAAAACAGGAGATAAAGATAAAAGAGAGAATTTCTGCCGATGAAATTTAAGTCCATCTCTCTGAAAAAATAGGATACCAAAAAGACAATACATATGGTTCAATGCCCTGCAGATTCTGAAATTTTCACGGAGATTTCTGTGTCAGTCTTTCTTGCAGAGTCCTCATGTTTACTCAGTGTAGGGTGTTTGTTTCATGCAGAAATAACAAGAATTGTGAGTTTATAAACACAATTGTTTTCTTCTAAGAAACACCTGTGTTTGTTACTGTTTCCCTCTCAAAGAAATATTTCCTTTGGAAACATACTAATTTTTCTCTCTGGCCATTTCAAGAACAATTACAACATTTAACTATTCCTGCTCCCTGAGGTTTCATGGCCCACCACTTGAAGACCTGCTGAGGATGTGAGAAGCATTCTTTGAGACACAACGAACCCACATGCAGGACACCCATCCTTGACCATACCTGCTATGAACGGGGGCTGAGGCCCACTGTCATCTCCCAAAGGCAGGAATGCAGAAATTTAAAGATCGACTCTTAGGGGACATTTCCTAGGTTTGGACGTTACCTTTCAAACTTAAAGTTCCTCCAAGGTTTTCCTGGCATTTATTCTCCATAAAGAAGAGTCTCTTTAAGGCAGAAATCCAATCTGAGGTTCTTGTTGTCAATGAATCGTTTTGGAACCAGAGTAAAAATCCACTCTCAAATAGTCTAGAAAAGAATGGCTCTTGAGATTTTTTGAGGCCAGCTCCTGACTTGGGGAGCTTGAGGCAAGCTCTAGAAGGGGGCACTGTCATTAAACCTTTTGCTTTCCATCTTGTGAAGACACCAGAATCTTTCCTGTGAAGTATAAAAACTTCATACTCTACAAACACTTCTTGATTGTTCCAGCCCACACAGTAAAGGTGACACAGCAGCACAGAGCAGCAGTCAAAACAAAATAGTGGGAAATAGTGACAACATTTTGTCACGTAGTAATTGTCAAACCAGGGCCTGCTCGCTACACACACACACACAGACACACACATGAGAGTTTACAAGTTTGCTGTAGTTTAATTTACTCTTGGGCATAGCTTGGGAATGTTTCTAGAATAAAACCTTTTGGTGCAGCAGATAGCTTGGGAAAGGATTTGCCTCTGGGAACAGGAAACAGTTTCAATCCCTCCTGCGTCTCTTGGAGGAATTTTTAATTTTAAAGCATTGATGATTATGCTAATTAGTGCTTACCCCCAAATGACAATGGAATATAAATGTTGATAGTAGCTAAAACATACTGCAAATGTGCAGCAAACGCTTCCTCCAGAGAGTCATCTCCATTACATGATAGCTCAGCTGGGAAGAAGCAGCGTTCTTCACTTGGAAAAGCAAAGTAAATGTATCCTTGATCCATGTCATCCCAAGATGGCACTTCTAAACTTTGCTGGATAGCCATGAATCAATTGTTACTTTATCACTTGGGCATGCATTAAAATGTCCAATTTAGTTCTCAGGTAAACACGAACCTTTCCCTTAGCTCAGATGTATGAGCAACATCAAGGATTTAGCTAGGATTCCTCACATAAACTTGGATTACAAGGGAAGCTGTCTTATGTTTGAACCTACAAGACTGAAGACCCTGGCTCCAAAAGTGGATTTGAAGGGGGTTATTCAGGAGCTTGCATCTCTTGCTGGTTTGAAACTCAAGGACTGAATAGCTTGTAAAGTTCTTAATTCCACACATGCTTGGTAGAATTGAGAAAGGAACTCAGGAATATGTTGCCATAAAGTAGTACTCCTTAAGTGTCATCCTGCTTCTGGCAAAGCAATCAAAGCGGACCCCAAAGCAGGCACTCCTCCGTATAAACACGAGAGAAGCACGGCTTGGGTATTCCATGCGAGATGATGGACTTTAGCACTCACTCCTTTTTGGCTTCCCCTGGACCCAGGTCTCCAGATATGAACCCTATTTCATCTTCTAGTAAGAGACACAGAGAAGTTAGCCTGTGTGCATGTGGCTAAAATGCTAGATCCAGTTATGGCATATTGTTCTCGTCACAAAGAGTCTATTTGCTCCTGCAAGCACAAGGACTGTCCATGCTAATAACCAATGCATAATACATGAAGATTCCTCAGTACCTCTCCTGCATTTTTTCAGGCACTCTAAAAAAGACAAGTTCTTCCACAATCTAACAGGAGAGAACTTACAGAATAAGTCTGCTTACCAAAACCCACACAGAAAAATTTTTGAAACCCTAAACAGAACACTTTTAAAATTTTAAAATTACTCTATTTTTAGATCTTTTGTGGTTTTTTTTTTCCTAGCTCAAGCCTTTTTTCATCTAAGCATTATGAACTTCCATCCAAGTAGTACTACCATTACTTAAACCAAAGCCTTTAAAGCACATCACGTTGTATGTCTGACTGCAGGGCTTAAACCTCTGGAGGTATCATAGGTAGAATCTGTTGCATGATTCTGCCTGAAGCTGATTGCCTTTAGTTCCCAATAAAGTTCATCTGAGATACTTGAGGCACCTCACAGTCTGTAGGGAGAACACTGTGCACCTGCTCATTTATCTCAGGGACAAAGTACTGACCTTGCTACAAAACTGAATTGGTTGTATAGTCCCAGCTACACCAGCTTCTCTAAAACAAAGTTTTTGTTTTCAGCCTAATCCATTGGTAACGGCACCCGATAGGTGCCAGATCAGAGGTTTCCACATGGCTCAGTCCTAGTGCAGGGGACAGAGCGGCTTCTTGATTCCACAATATTCAGTGACAAAGGGTTAGTTCAGCTGGACAGGTCCTGCCAGTAGGGTGCTTCTTAGTCTAAGGAGTACAAAGTGGATTTCAATGGATCGAGCTGACTTAGAACTTTGTAATTGCCTCCTGAAGTTTTCCCTTGGAATCATGGACCCCTGTGTAGCTAATTTAAATCTACTGACAATAAACTTCCTTGTCTTTCTGATCTTTTGCAGACCTCTTCAAAGTACTGCACAGAATTCCAAGGATTCATGGCCCATAGGTTGAAAAGAGTCCTAGAAAAACAGAATGCCTGCGCTTATTTTTCTGAAGATCATCTGTTAGATTTCCCATCAGCACTGTCATAGGATGAAATCTTGGCCCCAGTTGAACTCAACAGGAATTTTGCCACTGACTTAAATGGAGCTAAAATGTCACTCCTGCTATTTGTCAAGTCAATTACATCCAGACAATACTTTAACATCTGGCTTCAACTGAACACACAGGAAAGTTCACTCCCTTAGTCTCTGAAGACAACACAAGACATTGGCTATCTCAATAAAAATGAGAAATTTGTTCTTGGCAAGCTGCTTGTAACAAAGAGTGGATCCGTCCAGTGACACTATCGGAACCAAATCCCCGTTCCTTAGCATATAGTTATCGGCAATAGCATCAACAGATTCTCTGTCACTTTCTGAGAAGAATGTCAAAGGCACCCATTGACTGTTGAAAGTCATTCTGTTGTAAAAACTTTGTTTAGAACAACAGGTCTGTCCTCATCTGTGGTTTCCCACAGACGAGGGGGGTTTTCACCCAAGTAATGTTCTGTTTCCTAAGCCACTGGAAGGTCCCTTGTTAGGTTAGGTAGTAGCTGTTCTATCTAAATGCCTCTCTGAGTATGTTGATCAAAAGTAAGGCTGAAGGATAACTGATGTGAGCTTGTTTCCCTCTCTAAAAACCCAGCTGAGACAAGGCATTATTTTATTGCAAAATATTCAGGCTAGGTCAACCACAAGTGGGGTACATCTTTTCATGTCAGAAAAAAATAAAGCTATAGAGTTATTTGGTCAGTGGTGACTTAAAAAATCTATTCAAATGGGAAGAATCATCGGATGATGTCTGGAAGAAAAGGGATGTACAGAGAGAGGGGCTTTTATGCTTAAGGTAGACAAGGATCTGCACACTGTTGTTCCCTGCTCCAAGTACTGGTGAGTTACCACACTGCACACCTGTGCAAAACCAGCTTCCTTCCATCTTGCTTCATCCCCTGGGAAGCAAAACCAAAATCAGTCTCCAGTATCTGATGAGCCTTAATTCCCAGCACTTAAATAATTAGCTTCTCAAATGTACGAAAACAACTCTCATTTTCTGGATTAATGAAGGAAGCTGGGTTCCAGTGAGCAAAGCTATTATGGAGCTGCTAATGCACGGTTTGATTTCATCGCCTGCCACTAAACACAGAGCGATGTGGGCTCCTGGGAGAGCAAGAATACAAGGAGACCAATGCTGGAGGGTTAAAGTGGAAGGCAGGGCAGTGGGGGAAACCCTAGCAGTACTTCGTGGTTTTATGCAGAGGGAGGGCTGGTTTTATTTGTGTGTCTGCTGAGTGGCATCCGGGTTTGTGAAGATGCCATATAACCCCAAAGAAGGCTAAAGCTCAGGGAGGTCCCAAGGGATAGATAGTTTGCTTTAATCACAGACCAGGCAAAGGCAGTTTCTGAAGCAGGGCAACAGAAATGTAACACAGAAAGAAGCCTAAACCTCAGGTAGCCATGCAGCAGCTTCTGCCCAGGTTCTGTAGCTAGAGCAGCAGAGAATGGCAAAGAGCTGTAGTGCAATGTCTTTCACAGTTGGAAGGCTACAATGGCACTGGAGCGTACTTGTCCTCCCTGCTCATTTGGCTATCAGTTGATGGGAAACTTGTTGCAAAGAGTCAGGTTTTTTCTTGCCTCATCTTGGAAGGTACAGGCATATAAACTCTTCAAAACAAACTTCTTTCTTTCACATCTAGGCACAGGACTGGTGATTTCAGTTTTCCTAACTGGATGGAGAAGGGACTGAGAAAATGTCAGAAAAGACTGCAAAGGCTGCTTTGCTCTGTCCTGGGAGATTTCAACCTAGGCCATATTACATGAACAACTCAACAGTATTAGGACTGTTCCCTTCCCCTCTCTGCCTCACTATTTTGCTGCCTTGCCCCAGACTCTACTGTTTCACACAGGCAGAACCAAAAGCCCACGCTGAACCTCTCTATGTGGTACACGGAATGGGGAACAGAGAATAACTAGGAAATCAGGGCCTTTGAGATGTAACTACAGCTATTCAACGAATGCAAAGTCATGCAACTTCTCAGACACCGGGAGATGGCAAGGCCTAGAGTGTTGATTTCCTTAGATTTTTCAACCATCAAAAAGCCCTTCAGTATGTGTCATTCTCCACCACCCATTAGTACATCCAAATTAGTGGACCTGCAGTTCTGGATGTGGATTTGGGACTAAATAGCTTCTTACACTGAAATTAGAGAACTCCAGTACTGTCAGTATGCCCTCAAGCACGTAACATCTGTCACACTCTGCAAAACAAAAGAAAACAAAACAAAACAAAACTTTTGACCTCTGTAAGAAAAGCCTGAAATTGTAATGGAAGCCCTGGGTTAATAAAGAAACCTTGGTGCAGACATGCCGCAGAAGTTGTGAGATTAACGAGGAAATCAATGGAACTGGGATGGTTTATGCAGCAAAGTTTCTGCTTCATAGCCTGACTTTCAGAGATGGGGATGAAGGACACTAGGGACCTGTAGATGCTTAAAAACCTCAGCACCTTCCCAAATCAGGTACAGTTTTCTAGAGGTGGCCATTCAAAATTAAGCCTCTTTGAAAATGCAGAGATGCTGCTTCTTATGTCAGGGCTTGTTGGACCACTGACTTCAGAGGAGTTACACCTCGTGTAATTTAGCTGAAGCAATCAGGAAATAATTATGTACAGTGGGGAGTTAAAAGACGGTAATTAAACTGTACAAATAAATAACTGAAGTGATTAAAAAAGTCCACCCAAAGCCTACTTTTGGAGCACTATTTAATGTAAATGTATCACTTAGTGGACAATGCAACAATCATCTGTTCAGCTTCTATTCATTATCAAAAACAATACAAAAGGATTGGCAGGGAATAGCCGTGTGCCACAGGGAGCCCTTTAGGAAATACCACGGAATCTGGATTGGCTTTTGTCTGTTCTTCTATTGTGTTCTGACAATGCATCCCTAATGAATGTCGGTTGTCCTTTTCTTTTTCCCCAAAAACAAATCAGTAGTAATCTTGGCCTTTCAGAATGAACTGAAATGCTTCGTGTTAGGAAGACTTCCACACATCATGTATCAGTTTCACCAAGGTCTAAGAAGCTGAGGACATGTGGTCGCAGGCACCCTGGGAAATCCTACTGTAGGTGATGAGGCAAAATCCTTTCATTTGGACAAAAATCCATTAAGTTTTAAAGAAATCATCACCTATCTTTTAAACTTCAAATGCTTACTGAATTCTGTACTTCAGTGAGTTGTATATTCAGTAAATTAATCTTTTGTTACTCAATTTAAAATGACACTAACCTCATTCTAAGAAATAAGCTACTTTTCAATAGGGAGTATTTGTACTGATCATGCCCAGCATTATCTTGGGAGTTATCTGCAGGAAACTGCAAGCTGAAGGGAATCCCCATTAGGGATCTGAGGTGGTAAACATACCAGGCAGACACCTATGCTAGAAGAAAAAGAGGCTAAGAAGACAATATCAAGCACTAAAATACTGTTGTCATGCTTCAGAACCGACGATCCACTGGCATTCACATCTCTTAGGGTTACTGGTTTGGAATATCTGAAAGTTCAAACTTGACGTACCCTTTTCTTACCTGGGTCCTTGGCTCACTCCTACATTGCTGCCGCAACTTACAGCTCCTGCAGCGTTGCTGGTTCAACTCTTTGCAGACCCGCAGTGCAAGCCGAATCACTGAAACAGTCTGAGTTAAGAAAAAAGGGCAACAATGATAGACAAAAGAGAAAAGAGTGGGGTAGATAAGTAGGCTTTGCTGCTGAGAAAAAGGCGTGTGGAATGTCACGCAGATTTGACTTCTCAAGGTTGTCTCTGAGGTTGTTTTATTTTGTATTAAACAAAATCTTGGGCTCTGCAGCAAATTTCTGCAGCCAGAGATTATTTTTGTCAAATCCAGTGACAATAGAGTATGTGGGTTTCTAGTTAACACTATCTAAATGTGAGATAGAAATGCACACTTCATAAAATCTTGCTACTAGCTCAGTCTTCCAAATAAAATAGACAGAGATGGCATCAAACCCCCTAGGGCTTATGCTTGCAAAATCCCCACCAAGTTAGCTGCGTAGCTTGGCTTGCAATTTGGGAGTTTTACTCACAGCATGGATTCAGAATGCCGCTGAAGGTGGGACTCGAGGGGAGGGCTGCCAGCCCATACTGGGACTATTTATGATATTACTATTTCCAGCTTCTTCCTGTCTTTCAGCTGGAGATCATTACTGTTGAAGCAGAGGCTGCAAAATGGGTGGCATATCTTCTCCGTGGCCACCACAGTTCAGTGCTTGGAATAGTAATGCAGCCTGAAATAGTTGGCAGTTTAGATTAATACGCTGGGCTGTGAATGGTGATGCAGAGTGCAGCCTGCCACCTCGGGTACTGGACAGAGACCTCTGACAGCGGGCTGGGGCAGCGACATCGAAAATCAGTCTGCCTGGAACTGCCAGAGCTCTTTGGGAGACACCGTTAGTATTGCAGCTACTGCGGTACTTTAGTTCAAGACAGACGATTCCTAGTACCTACTAAGCAGAGCTGCCATGTGGAGTCGTGAAAATGGGTGGTTATAATACCCTAGAGCACGAATCCTGAATGCCGCCCTTTGACTAAATATTTTTACCACTGGACAGAGGTTGGGCAGGGAGGGACAACTACTCAGCTGCTGATAAACAGTAGTTCATTTTGCAAGACCATTGCCACCATTTGCACTAGTTGACACTTCTTTAATAGCAGTCTCTGTTAAAAGACAAAAGATCTCAAGTATCATTTTAGAAGGAAAAAAAACCTGATTATATTAACACACAATATATTAAAGGCATCATCCTAATATTGGGATACACTGAGAAGAAACCAGCATAATTAATCCCCTTTGTTTAATAAACTTCCCCTAAAACATCCCCCAAAATGTATTCAGTAAAATTCTGTTCCTCCCTGCTCTGGTAAAGAATTTTTTTTTGTTAGTCCCTGGAGTGGTTGCTTAAGTCAGGTCTCACTGTAATTACATACCTCACAGCAGTGCGGGGAGACTTAATTAAGAGAGTCACTGTAGGTGTGTTGCCAGACGGATACAACCTAGTCCTGCTGGAGGAGGCACTAGGATCCAGCTGCAGTGGGCACGTTAAGGAAGGCAATTAAAGTTTGCAGAGGGTTTCGAGATCCTCCTGCAAAGAGCAGCGTGGACACACCCAGCAGCCTTTATTCCAAGCCCCTCAACTCCATCATCAGGGAGCCTGTGGTTTTAAAAATCTCTCTGTACTCACCAGGAGACGCTCTGCCACACTGCAAGATTTCACATTCTCCGCCCCCCCCCCTTCAAAAAGTGTGACTCACCAGTTTCAAACGGTGACATTTCATTCCCAAACTATTCCGGGAGCAGCTGGCTCCATAACACATGGAGATGTGGGGAAAAGAGAGGAGGGAGGGAAGAGCCAGACTGCAAAGCAAAACCACCCATTCTCTCCCCCTCACAGGTACGTTGCTTTTCAATTTCAGAACCACATAATTTGGGACAGGCTGGCAAATTCCACCGAAGGAAAACAATAAAACAAGCAGATTTCAGGAAAAATATCTGCACACACCAGTGATGCAATTCCCTCTCAGCCAGGAGGGACTGGGAGAGTAGTTTGCTCTCCAGATCTAATAGATGTGAGGAAATGCACTGTCCCCACTTCTCACTCTTCTTACGAGTTTGAACCCTGCAGTTCTGGGCTGCTCCTTCAAAGGGTTTCTCTGCGATGCAGACCCAGGGTTTAGTCATCAGCAATATCTTACTAATGATGAACAAATGTATGTGCGGTGGGAAGATGACAACAGGGGAATGACAAAGAAATCATTGTCAGCTCCCAGTCCCGAGAGGAGTTTTGTGTCACACTGCAGTTTAGCATAGCTCGTGTCCCTGCTGTGGGGACGTCACTGCCATAAGCATAACATCCAGCATGTGAGGACAGGGCTGCTGCGGGCACCGGCCTTGTGGGCTTGTCAGCACGCACATGAAATTGCTGTCATTGGAACAGTGCCAGAGGCAGAAGCACAGTCTCCCCTGGCCTCCGACTATAAATCTGTGCATGGCTGATTGGCGTCATAGCAGCCATCCAGCCCCATTCATTAATGTTTGTAAAATTCCACGGGGAGGGAGCTGTAAGTGATGTAACCTCGCAGCCTCCCGGATGGGAGTATCTGGATGCACGTTTGCAGCGTGCGAAGTCAGCCTGGCACGAAGGCATGGGCACCGCAGGCTGCAGGTAGCCCTGTGAGCGCGCGAATGTGAGCAAACGTCATCGCTGCAGGCAAGCGCCAGAGGGGCGAGAGCCTCGGGGCGGACGCGGAAGGGGCCAGCACAGGATGGTTATTGTCTGCGTGCACCAGATCGGGGTGCTGGAGGCAGGCAGCCCGATTTGCCCTGCACGCGCTGTCACGGATGGTGACAGCACACCACCACACACCCTGCTGTGCCTCACACTGTACGAGCTCATAACCGATCCCCGTGCATGTCTGCACAGGAAATGTTTGATTACAATTTCATTCATCTCCTCTGCTGCCTTCATAACAGGGAAGGCTGTTCTGGTGGCTTTCTCTACCCAGCAGCGGCTTGGGACCTTGCGCTGGCAGATTCAAGCCCGTTCCCATTCCTTACCTGGGGAAGCCTTACCTAAATCAGTGCTCATTCAAGGAAGAGGAGGCTGGCTCGCTGCTTGATACTGGCATGCAGCAGCAATGACCTTGGCTAGGTAACCGTCTCCTGAATACAAAGATGGACATAAACGCAGCAATTCCCTTTTTAAAAAAAACCAGCCAATCTTCTGCTAAGGTAGGGAAAGGCAGTGGTTTGTTAAATAAATGCGTCTGTCAGAGCTGGATTTCTTTTCCCAGCTTCCCTAAATGCCCTTCACCAGCAGAGAGGGGGAGGGGACCTGGTCTTTGAAGCCTTTTCCTTATGGGAATAGAAAACACGGAAAGAATTCAATTCTCTGCCACAGCCCAGCAGCACTGATACACGCTTCAAAAACCAAAGCCCAGAAGACAAGCTGGCTGGTGGGCGCGGGTGGCTCGGAGCGTGTATTACCACCAGATTAGCCTTGTTCAATATCCAGCATCATTAAGTGTCCCCCGTAGTGTTAAAGCACAGAAAGAAGAGGGGAAGGAATGGAGACTGGGGAAGAAAAATTAGGAAATTCTGTGCAGAACAGAACTGCCGTTATTAAAATCTTTGATCAAAAGCACCATCTAGTGAAGAAAAGGATCACTGCAGCTGGCATTGCTCTCGGGCAGCTGCATCAACGACAAATGGAATTTGACTTTCACCACAGGTTCGCCTACTAAAAAAACCAAATATCACCATATGCACAGCCCGCGCCGTATCTGAGTGAACAAGAACACGTCCAAAAATTGCTACTCTCTGTGTAAATATTTCTCCGTTGGAAATGTGTTCTCCTCCTCCCATCATCTCCCACCAGAGAATCTCAAGCCACCCTGAAACCCGCAGGGAAGGAGGCACCACGGGAAGAGAATGATTTCCCCATTATAATTTGGGAGTTAAGGAAAAGAAAAGGTAAGTGGCCAGTCCAAGGTCATGCAGGAAGCCAGAGGCAGATCCGGGAATAGAGATCAGCCACCCTGGACCCAGGGATGCCTGAACAATAGCACAGCCTCTCCCGCTGTTGTCATTTAACTCTTTCCTAACCCACCAAAAAGCAGAAAAGGGGTAAGCTATACACTTCTCTGCATATGTGCCTGCTGCCTTATGGCTCTTGGGGGCCCAGCCCTCAGACCTTACCGCTTTTACCACTCTAAAACAAAGAGGAAAGGCAGCAGGGAAAGATGGGGCTGGGTAGCCTGCGATCAGCAAAGCTGCAGGTAGGAGATATTTCTGTACACTGGGCCTGAGCTGTCTGCTCAGCAATTAAAGCAATGGAAATGGTACCTCAGCTTTGCCATGTCTCTATTTCTGTGTGTGACAAAACATCACTCTCTCCCCTGGAGGCGTTCAACTCAGTTAAAAAGGTTGTGGTGTATGTTTGACGATCTTTAGCTGCAGGAGCACAGGATATTGCTCCCTCTTCCCCGGCTTTTGGGTTAGCTGCAAAGATCAGGGATTTGCAGCACAGTAATACATCAGAAATGCAGTCTCACTAAGTCTATGCTGTTTTCATACTGAGCCTGGAAATGCTGCAGTGCAGGGTCTGGAAAAGACAGTAATTATAAACAACTGGAACCAAACCTCATAGAAACTAACTTTGAAAAAAAGACTCAGGCGGTGCAAAAACCTGTGAGTGCAGTGAACTGAACCTAGGGCAAAATTCTCCCAGAGTGAAGAGCTGAGAGACTAGTGACCAGGTGTCCAGCCAGAGTTCTCCGAAAGGTGTCTGATGTCCTTGGGTCAGAGCCCAGTACCAAACCAGAACTCGCACTGGCACAAAAATCAAGACCATCTTCTTGGGTCCGCTGCCTGGAAGGGACACGGGTGACTGATCTGCACAGAGCTGCAGGGGCAAAGAATGGAAAAGCCCCAAGAAGCCCTTCTTTCTCTGTTTTCTACCTTAGGTCTCTGTTTCTTCCCCTAACACCCTAGTCTGTTTTCATTCATGCCGATAAACCCCATCTATGCAAGGAGGGAGGGGAGGAGGAGAGTCTGCACTCTTGCATCAGAGGCTGAGACAAGAAAATCTTTAATCATGCCACAGCCCTTTGAACATTTACATTTCCCAGCCAAAGGCACTGTGAAATTGGGAGCTTTCAGTTCAAGGATGTTTTCCCTGGGGAAGGTTTTTGTTACCCTGTGGGGATTTCTGCACAGATCTTTGCTCTTAGGGTAAGCAACTAAAGCTTTTCTTAAGAGAGAAGCTACATCTTATACTCCTTGAAAAAAAGGTGACAAATAAGAGCCTGGAAGAACTAGAGCACAAAATTGTTGCCCTAGAGAATAAGGTTAAAAGGCTGTAGATCTGCATTCAGTGATGCTTGCAGTAAAGCAGATGTCACCAAACACAAGTGCAAATAGTTCCTTGAGTTTGGAGATAATTTCCCCCTCAAAAAAAAGCTCCTACACTTCAGGAGGGCAGCAATAGAACAGCAGGATGTTTGTCAAGGAAGTGTAAAAATGCTAAAAGGATTCCAGCCCTTTGCAGTTCTGGCCTGACACAGTGAGAAAGAAAGAGGAGACCAAGTGCTAATGAAAATAACAGGTGTAGTTTTAGAAGACTCTATTAATATTTACCAGTCAGGCCTGTATGGTCTCCAAAACAGAAGTCCTAGATTCAGGATAGATTCATTAGAGGATTCCCCTCTAATGTTTCTGCAAACAAAGGCATGTCAACATAGGTCAGTCACCTAACTGCCATCCAATGTGCAATGTGTGAATCAGCAGGTTTAAATCAACGGTGAATTTGTTGCTAATTACAGCAGGTTAACCTAAGAAAACAGAATCCCAATCAGATTCAGCCTTAGTTCAATGAATTTCCTTCTCTAATTGCAGCTCCAGTCTAGCCCTTTGCTATGTGACTCACTACTCATACAATCACTGCAGGGCACTTGGTTTCAATCAACTTTGCCAGCACCTGCCAGTCTGGTGACAGACTATTCCCTGCTAAAATAAATAAGCTGGCAGGTACCAGGTAAATAACCACAGGAGCTTGGACAGAGCTCTCGGGCAACTACTGTCCTGCAAGAAAGAGAATGCATTAGCCTGCAGCTCATCCTGCCCTGATTTGGTGGGAAAGAGGGCCTGAAATGGCTTTTTCCAGCTCTGATTTTCAGAAGACTGAACTGACTACAGCTTCCAGTAAGGTTGCCATGACACAAATTACCTTCTTCTGGTTTTTGTTTTTCAGTATCATTCGCATAAATAAAGTTATTGATTCTTTCCTTTCTTTTTGCATTGGTCCTGAAGCCAGAAAAGTGCATTACCATCAAACCTTTCAGAATGTGATTTTTTAGGAAGATCTTGAATTCTTTTCTCTTTTTTTCCTGAAATATTGATCCCTTACTAGTGGCAAACTTACGGAAATGAATTCACAGCTTCAGTGTATTTTCCTTATTAGAAGAGCAGAACACTGTTATCATAAAAACCTCTAATAAAACTGTCTTTCAAATAGCTATGATAAAAAGCTATCTTTTATCTTGCTGCTGTTCACAGGGAAAGACATCTGGGATTAACTGCCTTTGTCTCTGGATAACACTACAGTATTTCCAACTGCCTCTGTAAATATATCTTCTGCTCACACATACCCTAACAAATAGGTGGAAATGAAGGTGGGATGAAGCCATGCACCCTTTCCTTCCTCAGGGCAAAAGCTCCTTACACCACTGAGTCCATTTGGACTTTGGGCTTTTGGGATTACTGGGGCCTTGGGTTTCCAAAGGCCGGATCAGATTTGTGCTACAGCCTGGCAGGGCACTGTTGCCCCTTATCAGTGCCATTACCTCAATGAGGAGATTTAAAGCTATAGGACCTGTAGCACATTAGAATCACAGAATTGTTTAGATTGGAAAAGACCTTTAAGATCATCAAGTCCAACCATTAACCCAGCACTGCCAAGTCCACCACTAAACCATGTCCTCAAGCACCACATCTACCCATCTTTCAAATACCTCCAGGGATGGGGACTCAACCACTTCCCTGGGCAGCCTGTTCCAATGCCGGACCACCCTTTTGGTGAAGAAGTTTTTCCTAGTATGCCTAACATTCAGGGCCCATTTCATCACACACAAACTGAAATGTTTCCATACAACTGCTGCAGTCTGTGAGCATCACTGCACAGAACTCATTTAAAAATGGAGAAATCAGACTTCCTCTGATCATGGCTTTGAAAGGGACTCTGCAGAAATGCCTCTTTTTCTCCTTCTACAGGAATTCACCATCCATTGCTCCTCATAGTCACGTATTGCATGCAGTCCCGTCGCATGCAGCTGCCCCATCTTCACCTTTCATGCAGAGATATCAAAGAAGAGAATTTAGATCAGTGTCATCAGCAATGTGCACATAAAATAACGACCATTGCAAATGGGAAGTCTTCCAAGCTCATCAGGGATCCTCTTGGGAGGTCAAATTGGTCATTACGGAAGACTCCCCTAAAACAAGCCACAGACACAGCCGCCCACCTTAGGAACAGCCACATTTCTGTGTCTGGAACCTGACGGTAAAAATCATCCCTATCTGCAGGCGTTTGGTGAAGCCAAACTGCACCCACCACCCACCGTCCCCGCTCTGCCCCCGCCGGCCCCCCCCCCGGCCGCGGGAAAGCAGCCTGGGCGCTCCCCGCCCCATCCGCCCAACCCCACCGCGCAGCTGGGCCGGAGGCGACCCTGGCAGGAGACGCGGGGTAAGCAGTGCCCATACGAAGGGCTGGAGCCCCGCGCTCACGGTGACAAGCCCCGGCCTTAGCGCTGCGGGTGGGCAAGGCGCGACCTTCCTCGGCCGGGCGCGCGGGAAGGCCGGGGAACCCCGGGCGCGGAGCGCCGCTCCCCGGCCGGGCGGCACCTGCGGGCGGACCGGCGAGGGCAGGCAGCCCGCCCTCCGGCAGCGGCTTCCGGTCCGCGTCGCGGAGGAGCTGCCTGTCATTGGGCGCCCTGGCGGAAAGCCCGCCTCTCCCGCGGCGGCGCCTCAGGTGCATGCGCACTGCCGGCACTTCCGGCGGTGGCCATGGTGACGGCGGTAGCCAGGTAGGGCCCTGCCGCCCCCGCCGCTCTCCCCCCGGGCCTCCCGCTCCCCTCAGCCCTGGCCCCGGCCGCCTCCGTCCCTTTCCGGCGGGGAGGCGGCCCCCTTCTGCCGGCGGCCCCCTCAGGGGCTGCTGGCACCCCGCTGTGGCCCTGCCCACCGCCGCCCGCCCGTGATCTCCCCTGAGGAACCCATGGGGAGGTGCCGGGGGGGCTGCGGGTGCGGGCCCGAGAGATGGAAGTCTGGCAAGTGTGAGAGGCTAGGTGAAAGTGCCCCGCGTCTGTGTGCGGGGAAGCCCTGGGCTCCCAAGTACATAGTTCATCGCTGTTACAGCCATTAAACACGTAGCTATATATAAACCAGGGCGGGGAGAGACATTAAGCCAACTCTTCATTTTCTCGCTGTTTTAGGTGAGTCTTGATTTGGTAAATGTCTGTAAAATACTTTTTCTGACACAGCAAATGTTTTAATTTTGTAATTGTGCCCCTCTGATTTACCTTTTTTGTGTCCCAAACACCAATAGAGGGTTTTCGAGTGGGAGGGTTAGAAATGAAGCTTGTAACTGAATAAAAATGGCAGGAAGATTTATGAGAAGATGATTTCTCAAGTCCAGTCTGGTTTTTGGGTGCTGGAAACATGTTTTTTCCCTCTTCCTGTACCATGGGGCGAGGTGGGTTTTTGCGTAACAATTATGTAAAAACATAAGCAGGATGCCACTGAATGTACTACTGAAATACAACAGATGGTTTTCCTGGGCGTTGCTTCAAGCAATGCTTGTGAGATGGTAGCTTGTTCAAATTGCACTAGAAAAAGTTAATTTGAAATACCACAGCTGATACTTACCCACCCCCCAGCGAAGCTCAAACACTTGTTCATTGTTGCCAGCTACTTAGAATGAGACCTACCAGCTACTAGTGCGTAGCACTTCTGTGGTGCTTCTGATAACACCAGTTGCCAACCCTTCTTTAGAGAATTCCAGTTGGGTTATTGTGTTCTTTCTCCTGAACCCCTTCTCTGCTTTCTGATTGAAATGGTTGTATTGTAGTGAGGAGCTCTGGCCAGTTCCTGCATCCTTTCTTAGGAGTTTTACCCGTTTCTGATGACTTCTGTGTGTTTTTTACATTATTTTCTGCTCGTAAAGTTTGGACTGAGAGCTGATTATGTAAGCACATAAGTGCAGACTGGCATTTCAGTAATTCAATTGTTTGAATTAATTTAATCCCTGTTTTTTCTCATTGGGTTTTGAATGAGTTTTCTTAAGTTTAACTTACTGTTTATGGGGATCTTGTGCATCAGAGAAATTTTCAGCAAATTTCCCATAGGCTTATAGTAAAACAGTGATTTAACAGACAATGCTATATGACTTTTTTTTTTTCTGGCTTAGATGTCTATAAGTCTGATTTCAGTTTCTTTCCAAAGCAGTTAGGTCAGTAAAACTGCTTAGCTGATATAAAATGCAAGTAATGCTCACTTTTCTCCCTGTCATACATGGCTTATAATGAATTTAGTGAATTTGCTCTGCTGGAGGGAATGCCCATTTCCCCAGTAAATATTAGGTTTTGATGCAGAGTGTGATGAGAAACTTATCTGTCCATTCAGCTGTCCTCAAAGTTCTCAAGAATCCTAAGTAAAGACAGAAGAAAGTCCTTTTTGTTTTAATTAGCGTGGTACCCATTTTAGAGTGTGCACTGTTAAATCAGTGCATGCCCCAAAACTAATTACAGTAATAGAGAATTGCAACTGATTCACAAGTTGCCTTTTTATTTTTTATTTTTTTTTTTTTTTAGTATTGATCTTTATGGATGCTCTGGATTCAATACTAGAAATTACTTATTTAGTACTAGAAATAATCAGAGGGTCGTCATAAGTTTTGAATTCACCTCTATCTTTTCAATCTGGGGGTTAAATTACCCCCACATTTCAAAGGTCACAGACCATATTCCTGAGGTTTGTTTTTAGAGGCAGTTCTTGGCTGTGCTAGCATTGGACAGAGCGCGTTTGCTTGGACTGCTGCCACTTCCAAATTTAAGTCAGGTCTGTCCTGTTAAAAGACCAGAGGGAGACACCATCTCACAGAGTCACTGGCAAGTGAGTTCTTTTCAAAGGTAGGATATTGTGCTTTCTTCAGACTAAAGTCGGTAGCTAATCAAGCTTAGAGCTGCTGTGCTCCTGGATGAGGGCTTCCATAGGAAAAAAAAGATTTTTTTCCTTCCTTTTATCCCCCCACCTTTTAAATGACACCTTTCGATTTCTGAAAATAGCCTCCCAGTTGCTGCCATTTGTCACATAAAGGACAATGTGATTCTAGGTGGCTGAAGCTAAAGGAGAATAGGTGTTGTTTTGGGAAACTATCATGGTTTTAGTTTCTTTTAAGACTTGATCTCATCTTTGCTGCCTTTAGTGCACTCTTGACCTTATTAACTAAGATCCTTGTTCCTTCGGAAATCATAGTCCTGGCTTTTATAGGATAATGTCAAGTTTATGTTTTAAGGGGAAAGTTTTTTTTAACTGGATATATGTGACTTATTTTATAGTAAGCCTTTCAAAAAGTTTCCAATCACTTGTATTTGCTTACATTATCGGTGTTCTTATTTCTGCTCTCTAATAACCTGCATGTTCCAGCCCTGCCTTTTGGGATGGAGAACGGAGAATTACAGGACTTTATTTGAACCAATTATGAGCAGTGGTTTCTCTCCTGCCGATAACCTGGTGATAATAAACAGATAATAAACATAATCTGTTAAGAATTAATAACAGGGGTTTTTTCAACATGAATACCCAAATTTTTGAACAAAGGTGATAGTGGGGTCTCAGACCTTTGAGCAGGAGGTCTGAGGATATCCAGTTCATCTTGAATTAGGTGTGGAAACCCATGTGTTCCCCACCCTCCCCCACGTTTTTAATGTGATATGGCATTATCTGCCCTGGGATATCTTTAGCTACTTCAAAGTGTTATCTATCTTAACTTGCGTTTTATGCTTTTTATCTTCTTCTCCCAGCCTTTGTCTTGCAACCTAGCATTTTTGTTGATGTGAATCAAGTCTTTTTTATCTATGATCTCTCTCATTCTCCTTCAGATTGCAGCAGTTTTTTCATCTGGCTTTTGCAGCAAATATCCCTAATACTGAACAGAATATAACTTCTCCTTCAGGTTGCAGCAATTCTTTCCTTTGGTCTTTCCACCAAGTAACCCTGAAAACTGAACAGAACGTAACTGCCACCCTGTTGTGTCAGTAGCCTGGCACTGGGCTCCGGAAGATGGATACTGTTGAACATACTGCAGTGGGCTCTATGGCTTGAGCCGATTTCCACGTTCTCTTGTTCCACTGATATTTATTTTATCAATGATTTTTTTCAGGATGTTCAATATGACAAGCTAAAATAAGGACTCATGGGTTTGTGGTATGAGCTAGTCTATGAAATCAAAGCAAAACTTGTTGCTGTAGGTCTACAATGCTACAGAAATTCTTTCTTCCTTCTAAAATAATTTAGTTCAGCTAGGTTGTCCTCTTTCTCAAGTCTGACTGCACTGAGATTTTTTTTTTGTTCTGGGGCTCTTTTTAAGGGGCCATTTGAGTACCTTCCTTGGAAGAAGGTACTGCAACTGTACACCCTAATAAAAAAGGATCCACATCTCTGATCGGCTAGTCGTTCTCTCTCTTGCTCTCCCTCCTTCGTTCGGTCTTTCTCTTCCCCGTCCTGTATTTCCCCTCCCCATATATCAGAGGGGGTTACCTGTTGATTCGAACTCTATCCTGGAAACTGCAAAAGTGGGTTGTTGCTGCTGACTGGATTCATGACTTGCTGCAGCCTTCGGGCAGAGATTGGGTAATTTGCCCAGTTCCTGTATATAATATGGGGGGGGGCGGGGAAGAGAAAGAAAACCCATGAAAGGCTAGGAAAGATTTTTTTTCAAATTAAAAAGGATTAAAGGCAGACCTTTCTTTAGAAAGTAGATGAATAAGTGATATGATTCAGGAATAAGTTAAGCAGGCATAATTGGTTCGTATTGATGAGCAATGGATGCTTCCTGACCAAAACACGATTAGCTTTTAGTTGGTAAGACGGGGGCTCTTTTCCACCAGCCCCTGTGGCAGAGTTCAGTCCTTGCAAACTCAACCTTTATTTTTGCCAAAGAATGGGAAAGAACTGTGCTGTAATCAAACATGGGACTCCCTCCCATCTCCTAGTGTGGTTTAGTTAGAAAAGGTGTCAGAAAAGCCCCATCTTCCCAGTTACCTTTTCATCTGCTTTACAGTCAGCTGCATTTTACTGAAATCAGAAGCAAAGCTGGTCAGGACCAGATTTTTAAAATGCCACAGCTTCAATCTGGGCTCATAAAGGACATGCCACTCCACCTGTCAGCTCCCACTTTCGAAGTAACAAAAGGTCCTAAATGGGAGCTGAAGATTTTTTTGATTCCAAAATGTCCTGTAAGCCACGCTGCTCAATGTCAGCACAGCACCTGTTGTCCCTGCCCACGTCTTGTCTTCTGAATCTCAAGAGACCTTTGAGAGGAAAAAAAAAAAAAAGAAAAAAAGGACAACATAAAGAGGGCAGCTGCTTTAAATGGCTAGCTGAACGTGAACCAGTAAGGAGAACCTCCTGTTTATCCAGCCTAAAGAAGGTCAGTGGCCTTGTGTCTAAACAGCTCTTTCCCAGGAATTATTTTAGGGGCGATATACACTCTGATGTTAAATCAGCTCTACCAGTCCTCTGCTGTAAATCAGTACAAAATACGCACTCTTTACGCGCACTCAGCACAAAGAGGGGGAAGAATAAGACGCTGGTCTGAGCAGCTGGGTGCTGCGCTCATGCACTGCTTTGCAATGGAATGAGTTTAATCCTCCTTTTGGGTTTCCGATTTCCCACTTTGGGCATACTCCCTACGCCCAGGGGAGCTTGTGGCCTGGATGTCTAGCTGCATTACGCACAATGTGATACACAATGAAGTACTCTGTAAATACGTGAGTTAGCTCATGAATGGGAAGCTCCATAGTACCTTGAGAAGAGCTGTGTACTAACTTGATGGCTTTACTTTTAGACCTTGTCAAGCTTATTTAGAGCTAGCTCAGCTATCTTTAGGTGTTATTTTATTGTGGTTTAGCTATAGCTCCAGAAATACTTATTTTATACAGTTTGCTACTGGTTCAGTGAGCTAGTCTGTTCACTGACCAGCTACTTGAGGAATTCTGTCCAAGTCCCTGATGGAAATCTGGAAGAGCCTGACACTTTCCACATTAGCTCTCTTCCATGGCATGTAGAGCCTCTGTGATCCCTTCAGCTCCATACAAGCTCAGTCCTACTTAACGACACTGAATTCTGGCTTAGCATTATTAGTTACCTCTTGTTTTCTGCTCCTCATGCTGTCCTTTTGTTTGAAGTGGTCTATGAGTTGTGTGCCCAGACCTTTCCAATATCTGCCTGGTAAAGGCCTATCTTGCAGGTCAAACTGCAAGAGTTCAAACTCTATCTGCACAAGAGGGAAGATATACTACTCTTTGGTTTTGACTTTATGTGTGCCCCAAAAGTTGTATAGATTCCAGGAAGGAGTTGGAACTGACTTTACTGTGACATCAAGCATAAAAGCTTGGGGGTATATACAGTGGGAAAATTAGTGACCTTTTTACAGCAGAAGTATCACTTACTCTTTGGCCATGTAGTAAGCTGTAACATAAACTACTCCCCTGAAGGCAGTGGCTTAGCAAGGAGATTAGAACTGTGCATTGGTATCAGAATCCAATTCCAGGATGAGCTTGGGTTTCATTCACAGGTTTAATTTCAGTATATTAGAACACAGGTTCATGCTGTTAAACTGCACAATTAATGTTGGCATAAAAGTAAAGAGCATTAATGTAGGCTTTAGCCTACTAAATTGGACATGTGGTTTATTTACATCAGATAACTTGTCTCTACTAGCAGGTGGTGAAAGATGCTGGAGATGGAAGCACAGATTTCAGTGCATAAAGCAAATAACATGCTCAGAGAGAAAACTTACTCTGTGTCTCCAGAAGATGGACTGGCTTATGTCCATCTGGGATAATACACAGTAACTGGTCTCTAGCATGTAGATACTGCGGTACTGGCTGTTCTAGAGAAATCTAAGAGGTTTTATTGCAATCAGAAGAATGCAGAGACATATCCCAACCCTGAGGAGCTTCCACTCTAAATACACTTTGTATAAGAGAGGGAATCTAGAGCAAAATGGAAAAGCATGTGGGAAGAGCATCTCTGAACCCAAGTTTGTTACAAGACAGCTGACAAGATCCAGCAACAAGTGTCCTGCTGGGATGTTCAGATTAGCATTTAAATGCTTAAAATTGGGTACTGATGTGAACTTTTGAAAGTCTAAATGAAGGGATGAGGAAATCTGTTGAAGATACCTCTGTGTGGGATTTGGTTTATTGGTGGTCTGTCCTGGTTTCAGCTGGGATAGAGTTAATTTTCTTCTTGGTAGCCGGTACGGGGCTGTGTTTTGGGTTTAGGATGAGAACAATGTTGATGATACACTGATGTTTTGGTTCTTGCTAAGTAGTGCTAAGTATTGCTAAACAGTCGCTAAGTAGCGCTTACACTGGTCAAGGACTTTTCAGCTTCCCATGCTCTGCCCGGTGCACGGGGGGGCTGGGAGGGAGCACAGCCAGGGGCGCTGACCCAGACTGGCCAAAGGGCTATTCCATACCATATGATGTCATGCTCAGTACATAAGCTGGGGGAAGAAGAAGGAAGGGGGGGGACATCTGGCGTGATGGCGTTTGTCTTCCCAAGTAACCGTTACGCGTGATGGAGCCCTGCTTTCCTGGGGATGGCCGAACACCTGCCTGCCCACAGGAAGTAGCGAATTAATTCCTTGTTTTGCTTTGTTTGTGTGCGCAGCTTTTGCTTTACCTACTTAACTGTTCCCTTTTATTTTACTTCAACTATTAAACTGTTCTTATCTCAACCCACGAGTTCTCTCCCTTTTACCCTTCCGATTCTCTCCCCCATCCCACCAGGGGGGAGTGAGCGAGTGGCTGCGTTGTGCTTAGTTGCTAGCTGGGGTTAAACCACGGCATGGTCTAAGGCAGGGTTAAGAAAAAGGATTTCCCTAGTTTTCAAGCCTCTGCTAATTTTCTCAATGGTGAAATGGTCTGTTTCCTTCATCTGGTGGCTCTAGGAAGACCGTTCAGAAAGGAAAACTCATGGATCTCACAAGCACAGTCATCATCCCGCTGCTTTTTGGCAGCTTGGGGATCTTCGCCCTTTTCCGGCTATTGCAGTGGATGCGGATGCGAGCTTACCTCCAGGAAGCAGTGGTTGTGATCACAGGGGCTACCTCTGGCCTGGGAAAAGGTAGGTACTGACAGAAGGGCACCAAAGGCAGGACAAGCAGAGGGTTGTGGAAGGGGCACCGATTGGAATAAAGCAGTAATGAACAGAAAGTTCCTATCGCTCTGAATTTTGAGGGACATAGCTTGCACAGCCATATCAGTTATAACTATAGCCAGCGCAAATTTTGATGCAAGAAAGTCTCCAAATTTGTTGAGGAAAATTTTAATCATGCTGTATAAACTGGAGCTCATCAAAGCAAGGAACAAGTTATGCTGTTCTCGTACTGTCAGGGGTGTTTTCTCTAAATCCTGAAAAAGCCAGGAAGTCAAATTGTTTCTCCAAAACTTCCCAGAATACATTCGTGTTTATTTCCAGATACCCTGCTACACTTTCTACTCCTTCTCCCTGCCCCTCTCCCCCAAGTTAAGGTACTTTTCTCTTGTGGTACAAATCCATCCATTCTAAATTCAAACTTCTGGCAATATTAACACCAGTGAGTATTTTTTTTTTAAATAAAACCACAGGGTTTTTTTTCCAAATAAAATTTATTCTTTCTTTGAGTGGATAGGTTCTCTAATTCTGCTTTCTATACTTGCTTTAAAAGCTTCTTGAAGAGAAGACAAGGTGCTCTCTGCTATCAAGGCCTTTCATTAGGATGAGTACATTTATAGAATAATAGAGCTTAAATTGATGCTGTCTTTGCATGTGAGTTTGTCCTTAAGGATAGGGGTGTTCAGTAACTGAATGGCTAAAGGAGATGAAATGGTCCTCTCTGCCCGTCAGAACCAAAGAGCTGGGAGTGGTAAAAGAATTTGTATTTCACATCAAGAAGAGAGAGAACTAGCATCTCAGGAGAGACCTTCCAGCTGTGATAGGCCGGGCAGTTGAAGTGCTGTGTGGTGTTGGGTGTATAGACTTCCACCACTGTACAGTGAAGTTTCCCCCCTTATTGACTCATTGGCAAGATCTTACACTATTCCCCTCACTCCCAGTTATTAATATACTAGACCACCTCTAATTGCTGTGTGTTCTTAAACACCCTTCGTTACCACCCACTGTAATCTCTTGCACAAATAAGCAATTTGTCTCAGTGGATCACAGAGGGGTGGGGTAGAAGAACATGCGATTGCCTCAGCAGTTGGTAGCACTGAAAGGTGGACAACAGCATGGCATCCGTTCTTCAGCCTTTTCTTGATGAAGAGGATCACCTTGATGAAGCCATTAGCTCCAGGGCTTCCAAAACCTTTGGAGTGTTCACTGAAACTGAAACTCCCAAGACTGGGCCTCGCTGCATTAGATGACGTACACAAGGTAACTGTAGTCCCTCTTAAGAAAGGGCATATAGTCAAAAATTAAGAGGCACAGGCAAATTCAGCCAGCTGATGGGGGCGGATGCATAAACAGCCCAGTAACTGCATAACCATCCCAGTAACTGTGAACACACCAGCTGCCTCACCGCTGTTACACGTCTGTCAAAGTCACAGGAAAATGGCATCTTGCTGTGACTTCACTGTAAATCAGCCTATCACTCAGGAGTAATAAAGCCACCTTAGGTCCTCGCCAGCTAAAAGAAGTTTTAGCCTATCACCAGGTATGATGTTTGTCTCTGGCATTCAAATGTCTACTTTTCTCTCTTCCTTGCTTCCTCCAAAGAATGTGCAAAAGCCTTCCACGCAGCTGGCTCCAAGCTGGTGCTCTGTGGCAGAGACAGTGAGAAACTCAAAGAGCTGGTGCAGGAGCTTTCTACCATGACCAATCACCAAAAGAACGTAAGTGTGGGAGAAGGAGAGGCTTGTTGGCTCATGAGGCAGGGATTTCTGTTCATGTTATTACAGAAGTTACAGAATTGCTTGTGGGTTGTTCTGTTGAGCAATAGGAAAAATGCAACTCTGTGGTTAGGGATAGATATTGTTATAGGAGTACATTGAGCTGACATGTCGTATCTTGTAAAAACCCTACAAAAATAAGGCAGCCGAAAGACTCCTTGCCTTGTAATGGAAGTGAAAGCATGTGAGTGCAGAGTGCCCAGACCCTGTGCATCTGTATGTCATACACTGAATCTGGAAAAGTGACTTTCCTTCTGTTGGCTTTTATTTTTGATGTCTAGTTCTGCTGACAGTGGCTAAGAAGGGTATTGCTGGGTTCTGTAGAAGACACATGGGTTAAGTTTTTTACTTTTTCAGATGCATTTTCTGAAATGTTGGACCAGATGATCCTTGAGGTCCCTTCCAACCTGGTATTCTACGATTCTATGATTCTTTAATAAGACAATAGGAAACTTTAGTACTTGAGAAAGATCTCACTTGCCCCTTTCCTAGACTCTGGTATAAGGAACAGGCTACAGGAGCAGAGAAAGACGAGAGCACAACCTGCTTCTGTCATGTATTCCTACCAAAT
Source organism: Theristicus caerulescens (assembly GCA_020745775.1). Classification (NCBI taxonomy): domain Eukaryota; kingdom Metazoa; phylum Chordata; class Aves; order Pelecaniformes; family Threskiornithidae; genus Theristicus; species Theristicus caerulescens. The sequence goes on from CM036562.1 coordinate 86,143,772, forward strand.
GGAACTGCTGCACTGTAATCGCACAAGGTTTAGATGGCCCTGTTTCTGTGCTTCCAGAGCTGGGAAATCCCATCATGAGCATGAACATAACAGCACATTCAGCTCAGCCTGAACTGGTCTTTTGCCAACTTTTGTTTATTCACAGACACACAAACCTCACACTGTGGTATTTGACCTCTCGGACACTAAAACTGTCCTAAATGCTGCTGAAGAGATCCTGAAGTACTTGGGTCATGTGGACATACTGATCAACAATGCAGGCATCAGTTTCCGAGGCACAATTGTGGACACAGGACTGGATGTGGATAAGAAAGTGATGGAAACAAATTATTTTGGTCCTATAGCCCTCACCAAAGGTACCCGTGATCTGGATTACAAGGGAACAATGGATTTGGCTGATACCTTCCGCAGGCCAACACAACTAAGCGCAGCTTAACTTCTGTTTGTAATTGTATTTGGTACAGTATAGTATAAGAGGGGAGGAAAGTTTTGGTTTATGGGCAGGCCTAAAGGAAATGCTTGGGCAGGACTGCATGTGAAGCACCTGATTAGAGATACCATCTTGTTTAAAAAACCTCCTGACGCTAGTCTGGCAGAAACTTATGAAGAGAGATATGGTTAGCCTGTCTGCGCTGATAAAACCCTAGAGAACGCAGTATGGGTTCTAGGTGAGGCTGTAGCTTTCCTAGGAAGCTTCTTTGGTTACACAGAAAGTTCAGCCTGGAGTGTGTCAGCTGCTGGAACTGGAAAGAGGTACTGGTGGCAGAAAAGAGCAAGTCCTGCTGACCATGCCTGTGGTGGGAGATTATAGCAACTCTAACAGCCTTTGTGCAGCCTCGTTGGCACAAGGAGTCTCCTCATAGGTGAATGTCCCAGCCAGACTGCAGCCTCAGTTAGAGGCATCCTAAGCACTGTCCCCTGCCCAACCCCTATGCTGAACAAGGATCTTGTAATTCACTTAGGCGTGTTTGAATGCTCTGAAAGCATCGATTCTTGACAGCAGTAATGGCAGGACAGTTATTCTGAATGGGTCTTTTCTGTCTTTTGCTAGCACTTCTCCCCTCCATGATCAAGAGGAGACAAGGCCACATTGTGGCCATCAGCAGTGTTCAAGGCAAAATAAGCATTCCTTTCAGATCCGCATGTAAGTACCTCCACAGAAGATGGGGAAGACATATTTGGGGCACCAGGCTGAATGAATACTTGGCTACTGCTTCCACATTTAGCTCTCTGTAGAGCTGGCTGCATGCAGGGAAGGCAGAGCTGGGCATCGTTCTTCGTGTGGTCACAAATCACTGACAGCTGTTGAGGAAGGCACTCTCAAATACAAAATCTTAGCCCTGTCCTAAAGTTGTTAAGGGATGGGGAAGGAGAATATGTTTTCAATCTCTTGAAAACAGCTTAATATTCCTATCTTAACACTTGAGAGTCCCTATAAACTTTCTGATTAATTCCATAATTTTATTGCATTTTATCCTTGCTGTTTGCCTGGTTAATCTCCTATAAGGAAGTGGGAACTTCTTGTTTTAATAAGTTATGAAGTGCCATAGTACAACCAATGCCAAAATAAAAGCCTAAACAGTTATCTTGATCCAGCAAACTCTTTCTGCTAAATCAGTTATGACAAGTTATGACAATGTTGGTGAGATTACTGGAAAAGGCCTTATAAAAGATGGAGGAACTAAAAGGAGAGCGTTTGGCATACAAGCATCTGTAAATCACTGAAAATAAACATAAAAATGGAAAAGTACAGTGGTGATGGCATAAAAGTGGTAGGGCATGATGCTGAGTGAGGAACATCTGGGCCACCTGGTGCTGCAGATGATGTGGGTACAGTTGCACCGAGCAGTGTGTTCTGAAAAGCTTCCAGAGCGCTTGCGCAGTGATCAGAGCCGCGTGAGCCTGGCAGGATGGAGCTCAGCTCTTGCCTAGGTCCTCAGACGGGGTATGCAGCCTGCGCTCAGCTCTGTGCTGCTGGTGTCAACCCTGCAGCCACGTTGAGGTGAGGGCAGTCATGGTGGTAGTGACCAAGTGTACATGGAAAGGGAGCGAGCAAACGGAGTCGCTCAGCCATTTAACAGGGGGAAATCCTGCCCGAGGCCATGCTTCTCTACTCCTGTCTGCTTGTGCGCCGCCAGGCTATGAACTGGCTCTGCAAGTCCATAACGCTCAGCGCATGCAGGCCAGCAGGGTGCTCGGCAGCTAATGTCAGCTCTGCCCTCCTGTACTGGCATTGCATTCCCCAGCCCGTCTTATCAAATGCTTCCCAAGCCAGGCTTTGCGTCTCCTTTATCATGAGTAGGAGGCAGCTTGGGTTCGCTCTGTAGTGCTTTGGCAGGGCTGTGATATTAAGCTCAGGATCCTAGCCAGTTTCCAACTTGAGTATTTACATTTTGCCTTCCTAAATTGCCTCTCACTCCCACTACCTGTTGCTGCCATTCACTAAAAAAAAAAAAACCAAACCAAACCTAGAAGTTGGAGAACAGCTGCTGGGTTCTTGCCGAGAAGTGGCTGCATTGCAGTGAAATACCCATTTAGGGGAGTGAATCTTCCTTCAGCCTTGCTCCTTCTCCTTAGTGCATAGTCCTTTTCCTGTTTTTCAGATGCTGCCTCTAAGCATGCTACCCAGGCCTTCTTTGATTGTCTACGAGCAGAGGTAGAGCAGTATGACATTGATGTGACGGTTGTAAGCCCTGGATACATTCAGACAAACCTCTCTCTCAATGCTGTAACAGCAGATGGATCTCGCTATGGAGGTGAGATATGATTTTGTGCCCTATATCTAAGGCATCTCCACCTCACTGAGTTACTCCAAGGTGTGCTTGCAACATATGGCCTCTGGTGGGGACACAGGTTAGCCCTGAAGTATCAAAAGATAACTCTGGATGCAGGGTAGGAACAGTAACCCCCAAAATTTAGCCTTCCTAGACAGCAACTACTGCCTTCTAGCCCAACCATGAATTATTACCTGCCTGTGCTCCCATACACAACTGGTGTAAAAAACAAAACCATACAAGCAGCCACGTACAGTTAGAACAGAGCATTCCTAGGAAAGGTACTTCAGCGTGGGCTTACCTGCTGGCGTTGGTGCTTACTCGGCTTTCCTTTGGCAGTTATGGACAAGAACACCGCCGAAGGACAGACAGCTGCAGAGGTCGCTCAGGTGGTTCTCAATGCAGTGGGACAGAAGAAGAAGGAAGTACTTGTAGCTGGCCTAACCCCCTCCCTGGCTGTCTACCTGCGAAACCTCTTCCCCAGGCTCTTCTTCACCTTGATGGCAGCTAGAGCAAAAAAGGAGAGAAAAGGAAAGGACTCTTAGAGCTCAGCTCATTCGAGCAGTAACTGTAGGGAGAGGCTAACCCCCTGCAGATTGGCTGGGACATCAGTGGAGGTGCTCCTGCAGGAAAAACCTTTCTCAAAATGCTGCAGTTTACCATTGCATGGAGAGTGGGAAGCGGTTTCCCCCACATTGGGTCAGGCTGAAGAAGCCTTCATGCTGGAAGACAGCATCTGAACCTCACCTGAAGAAGGGTGCTTGGACAAAGGGGGAGAGCTGAGGCTGCAGGGGAGGGGAACTGAAGGGAACACACTTTGCAGCAGGGGAGGCCTATGTGCTGAAAGACAGCACCTTACCTCACCTCACTCCACGCATGCTCGGCTTTACTGGCCTGCTACAAATAAAACTCACCTGTTTTGCCTTCACACAGGCAGATCTTGGCTTTCCCCACCCCATGGCCCCTGTGAAATACAGTCCTCGGCTGGGAGCTCTCGTGATCAGTGTCTTCTTCCCACTCCCAATCTGATCTAGAACGTGTTGCTTGAAGTGGGAAACTTCACAGAGCCTCTGCTTGTTAACGCACCAAATCATCTGACATGTTAAGCTAAAGTCAAGTCTAGTGCCACTTTTAAAGAAGTAACTGATGTAAAATTTAAGTTTTATTTGGCAGTTATTTTATCTGAATCATGCCTTGCTGATGTACAGGGACATTTAACTCTGTGCTACCCGACAGTACAGTATTAACCCCAGCACAAGTTAATGCAGGGGAAGCACTGAACAGGCAGAAAATAGCACAGCCAGGTACGCTGTTGTGTGTAAAGACTGTGCAGCTGGTAGCAGCACGCCTGGTCCACCTGCAGGCCTAGAGCACAGAGTAGGTGCGATTCTGTAGATGCCAGGCAGCCTGTCTCCTGGCAAGCAGAGGAGAATCTGTGTGCGTAGAGGACGGTATAGGAGGCAGACCCTTAGTTCTCATCTGTTTTAAAGCAATCACGGATACTAATTAGGATCACATCCAGTGGGGGAACAATACCCGCCTGTTCACATATCACAGGCTTCAGGGAGTCTGACAGCCTGAGGGAGTGCCATATTCCATTCTACACCCCTTCTCCTCATGTGAGGGATACCAGCACCACTAGGAAAAAAGAGTGGCTGCACAGAGATGGTTCAGGAAGGACAGAAATAATCTTTCTTAACTTATAACTGAAATAAAGCCTACTAGTGGGAACCAAGGTCCAGACCCCTGCTGCCGCCTCCATGCACTTACCAGCGTTCTCCATGTGTACTGCCTTGTATGTCCTGCCTGTGAGTGCACATCTGATGACAAATAAATTACATTGCTACGAAATTAAGCCTTTGTTCTACTTCAGCTCCTCACAGCAGGTAACATTAGAGGAAGAGAAAGCAGGATGGTTTTGTTTTTCTTTTCTTACATTCCTGCAAGGTGCTATTTTACCAGTAGTAGTTGCAGAACAACATACTTCATCCCAGCCCTCTTTACATCATCTGCTAGCTTACAGTAGACATAGTGTGAATCCACACAGAGGACCAGTCACACTAAAACTCATACAGGTGTGCAGGCTCAGCAGGACCTTCTCCTTCCAAAAGCCTTTTCTTGACCACTACAGATTTATAAATGATCTCTGAGAATCCATCCCAGATGATGACCAGGATGTGTTTAATGATCACAATGCTGCTGCTCAGTTGGGACATCCTCTACCATTTTTGCTGTGGCTGAGGTTGCAGATTTGTTACTTAAAGGCCTAGGGCTGAAGTTACAAGTTGAAGCTTTCAGGTCTATGTATCTTTTTTCCTGTTAAGATAGGAAACCAAGGCATTACCTTCTCTCCCTCTCCACAAGGAGAGTTTCTGTAAGTGTTACTTGTGCTTTTCCTTTCGTGTTTTGCATGTTCAGGTCCTCCAGTTCTTGGCAAAATACAGTACTCCTGCCAGTCTTGTCCAGCGGCTCCATCTTCTGGTCATGGCTCCCCAGGAAGGACCAAGGCGCTGCTTTGCATTTCTGTTTTATCTTTCAGGGTGCTGAGGGGTGTGACACATCAGGCCTGAGGAAAAAAAAATTATGTGGGGAGTTACCGTAGTTACTGTTTGAACTACCGCTTCAAGTCAGAGGTTACTGACAGGAGGCACATTCCCCTTTGACAGTAAATTCCCTCTCTGTGATGAGAGGAATGTAGCACACTCCATTTCAGAGCACCTCCGTAACGGTCAGGATAGGCAGCAAAGCATGCGGGGCTTTTCAAAGGGAGGCTTGTTCCCAGCCGCTGTAACCCACAGCTACCGGCACGGTGGGAGGCAGAGACTGACCCCAAAGCCCTGCATACAGTAACCATCCACGCAGTGTGGCGAAACGCACGACCCTCAAGACCCCTCTCTTTCTCCCAGGTCACCTTGCATCATTACAGCACTGACTAATAGCCAGGATATCACCAAGCGTTTTAGCTACATTATCACTAATATTTCTTGGAGAACAAGCCCCCATCTATGTCCTCTCCACCTCAGAATGGAGTGAAGGGTGTGTTTTTAAAACAGACCTACCTGTTGTGACAGCTAAGCTGACTTTTCCCCCCCACAGTAAGAGACCAGAGGAAACTTGCTCATTTTTACCTCCGAGTCTGACGCAAACCACACGGTTAGGGAGCCTACCAAGGGTTAGTCCTTCTGCCATAGTCATCATTCCAGGCAAGGGAAAGCTTAACACAAAAAACGTGCCCAGGACCACAGAGGTTTGGTGAAGAAAAGGAGCTAATAGCCCTGACAATTATTCATTATTATTAAGAAAGAGCAGGAATGTCTTTTGTGTGGCTAGCATTAAGGATATTTCAGGGCCTTCTGCAGCAATAAAGTACATATTGGCTATGGCAGATCTACCACTAGCTTAAAATTCATCCAGTAGATGGGACTTTAGGAATAAACAGTGCCAGGACTCGGAAGGCAGCCTGCCCAGCAGTCTTGGCCTAACCGCAGAAAGATGAAGTACTTGCATTTCTTCCCCTCCTCTCTGCCAAGGCAACTGTACATTGTTGCTATAAATAGAGATGCTCTGGATCCCAGCTTCTTTTAACCTTGGAGGGAGACAACTCAGCCACTGTACCAGCAGAAGAGGCAAAGGGCTGTTGCCACCTAGAAACGTCTCGCTGCCACAGGAGTTTCCTCCAGCCCACGTGCCTGCTCAGCTACGGCTGCCTGCGCCGGTGGTAAAAGCGCTCGCTCAGAACTGCCGGCAAGCCCCGTTTGCCCGGCCCGCAGACGGCTGGGACGCACGCCCTGCTAACACAAAAGCTGCATCAGCAGAAAAGCACAAGTTGGAACCGCGGCCAGAAAAGGCTGCTGCAGCCTGGAGGCGAGGGGGAGTTCTTGGTGCCTGCTGTTGCAATTTGGAAAGATAAAGATAGAACTACTGAATTTGGTTTCCAACCTCATGAGACTCCTTTCCAAGGTCAGTGCTTCAGCTGTGGAGGTCGGACTGCAACTACCACTGAAGCAAGCAGTACACCTGTGTGCAGGCAGTTTTTATTACAGGGCTTCGCTCTTGTATTCCAATTGTAACACTTGAAGCTGTGCCAAGGCCTTGTAAATGCAAGCCACGCCTATTTTCCATCTGGTAGGAGGAGATTAAAGAAAGCAAGCCCCTATCTTTTAAAAGTAACTGGCAGATCTTGCAAAACAGTAAATACTTGCCATTCTAAGAACAAGATTTTGACAGTTTTAAGCTAAAAGATGAATTAATGCACAAGACTGAATTCTAAAATTTCAGATAACACAGTTACAGGATACAATCACGTGGATGCCTTGCAGCAGTAGCAGGCAGCTCCAGAAGCGTGTTCCAAGCAAGAGCAGTGGAATTGCGCAGTCAGGGCACAGCCAGAGCATCAGCAGCGGTAACAAAGCACAAAGGTAAGGCAGCCGGGCTTAGTAGTCCTCAGCAGTCCTCAGCTGCATGTGCTACAACACATTTCAGTGGAGATGTATCCACACTAGAAAGAACTTGTACAGGAACTGAGCAGAATGTGTTTGTAGCTGGAAACTTAAGAGCGTTATCTCCATTGTGCAGAGAAGTAATAGTTGGAGGTGGCGGGGCAGCAGAGGATTTGGACACCTTAGCCCCAACCATCAATGTTTAAGCAATTATCAAAAAGATATAAACACTGGGGTAACAAGTAAGCCCTCTTCCAAGAAACAAAACTAGTCAAGCAAGAGGGAAAGCAACACTCCACAGCTATTCCTTCAACAGATGGCTGCTGTGAAGTAACATGGATGCTGCTGCCATGTGCAATGGACAAGAGGAATATCAGGTCTGTGTATGAGCGTGCATAAATAATTATTGCCACTGGAGTTCTCATAGCAAAGCCTCCATCCCCTGGAAGCACACTATAAAAGGGAACTATGATAACAGTAACCAGAGAGCAAAAGCATTTGAAATTCTCATCCTTTAATGGTCAATGATAACTTCTGGCTGGTTCTGTGTAATACAATTAAACAATATACTTAAATGTTTCAAAAAAAAAAAAAAAAAAAGAAGCTCTCACACCCCCTCTTTCTATAGCTTTCTTTCATCGACATTCCGCTGCTGGATTGGACTCCCATGGCCTAACATACAGCTCTCAAGTCACCACACATCCACATCTTAAGTGTAACGAAGAACTGAAAAACCTTGGTGCACCAGTGATGTGTTATTTTAAAAATAACAGCTCTATTAAACCAAATCCTTCCCAGTCTCCACTGCTTCTCAAAGAGGAAAAACAAAATGTTACTGTGGGAGTCTTAATACACTTGTCTTTGTGGGTTTCTCTCTTCCCTGCTGAAGTCATACAGCATAGAGTTCATAGATCTTCTTTACACAGTACACCAGGGCAGCGAGTGCTATCGTGTTATGCAGTCTCTTTCTGTGCAGGTCGTCCTTCCTCACCAGCACCACCGGAGTGGAGGAGGTGAGCGTATGCAGGGGCAGGCGGGAAAGTTTATAGGCATCGTACTCTACTTGGTACTTGCAACAGGGATCAAATTGCCAAGAGATACCATAAAGGGTGCAGCAAGCCACGCTCAGCACACCAGCAGGCAGGGAGATGTAGTGAGAATAATCTACTGGAAGTGCCAGAGGGGTGAAGAGACAGGTGGTGCCCGCTAACACGGCGGTCTTGTGCAGGCAGTTCCCGACAGTGATCCAGCGGGCCGTCTCATCCCCAATGCGAGTGGGCTCTATCACTATGTATTTGTACTGCGCTTCCAGCGCCTGCTCCAGCTCATACTCAAACTGGTCCTGAGCGTTCTCTCCATTGTAGATCTCGTGCACGATGTAACAGTCCGTGGAGGACAAGGTGACCCTGTTAACAGGAAACACAGAATTAAAACTACAGAGCTTAAAGACGGACTTTTCACCCACCCAGCTGTGAGAACGGGCCAGAAAAATGCCTGAAGTGAGGGCAGCCCCTCGAGGTCAGTCACTGCCTCTGTTAAACAACAAGCAGCTTTTTCAAATCAAGATTCATTTCACATCAGCTCGTTATGCCTCCTGTACATGAAGTCATCCCAGAATAAGGCAACATATTTTTCCTTAACTGTTCCTAACTTGGAGGAGCTAGAACATTTTGAGAAAAATAGGGTCTTGTTAAGAATCCTGAAATAGTTCCTCACACTGATACCCAAGCAGTTTCTCTGGAGATACTGGAAGCATCACACCCTAGCGACCACACCGCATCAACAAATGAACCATACAGACTTCAGGAGTTTTCACAGAAAATAAGACTAGCAACTCATCCATCAAGAGGGCAAGTTGCACTGGAAGGTTTTAAGAGAGGAAGCATCTTCAGATGAATACGTTGCTTTCTCCCCACAGTAACTACCTCCTTGCCACTGATGCAGTTTGCTATTTAGTCCTCCGTACTAAATCCAACAAGGACGGCCAAGAAACTTTGCTGGAAGTGAAGATGAAAAAGGTAGCAGAGCACTCCGTTTGTTACAGAACAGCTCACTCTGCTGAAATAGGGCGCAGCAAAGCAAGAAAGGAACATTTTTTTAACCCAGGCAGGCTTTAACAGTGAAGAGCGAGCTGCTTGCTTTACCTTGGAGCAGGGTCCCTGCTGACAGGGGATTCACGAGACTTGTACATTCCCCCATCTGAGTAGCAGCTTTCAGCTACCTGAAGTCACATCAGTTTCCACCTTCCCTCCACCCTCTTCACACACATCACCTTGGCTGCAGCTACATTAATGTAACAGACGGCTAAGAAATAGGATTATATCTGTTTACATGCGCTGAGGAAGGGTAAACACCCAGCTATTAGAACACGGCAAAATCCTCCCTTCTAGGCAGAAGAAATAACTATTTCTGACATACTTGTGCTTAACCAGAGCAAAACTGAGCACGTGGCCTCTCAAGGATAAAAATATCTAGCAGATTCCTTTAGCAGAAAGAGAACAAATGGCACACATATTTGACCTAATCACAGCAGACAAAACCTCATCCCAACAGCATTTAGACCCTCCCGATACTGGGAGGCAAGACACTGCTGAGATGGAGAATGAAACTAGCACTTTTTACTCCATTAGTACAATGGTACTTCTGTGCATGCACTGGAAAATAAGGGAGGAAAATACACATTTGCAAGCTGCTGTGTTCCCAGACATTACCCTTAATGCGCAGCTCCATTCATGCTGCAAAGGGTATCGTGCAGTGGCCGTCTGTAATCAAGAATATTGTTAAATTACAAGCTGTTGCCAGAAGTAGCTGCTTTTGTGAACAGCAGCAAACATATCAAACAGCAGGACCCAAGATGCACCAGCCTCTCTCAAAGCAGAGTAATAAGCAGTTTCATTAAAAGTCTGGCTGGAATTTATACAAACTACAAGGAAAACTCAACTCACAAGCTTGTTATTGAGTTCTCTGCAGTGCATTTCCCCCTTGGCCTGTTCACAGGTAGAAAGAAAAATAAAAAGTCCACCTGAATGCTGTGTATGCCAGGGGCTTCTTTAAGGCCATCATCTTGTCCAGACAGTGTTTGGAAAGTTATGATTAACCCTTTCAGCACAGGATGCGGTGGGTTCTGACATTCTGTAGTGAATTGGCAAGTATTTAAAGAAAAATTTTGAAAGACAACACTTATATAAAAATTTTACAGAGTACTACATCTCTAATATAACTAAGTGTATCAGCTAACATTAAGGAGTTTCTAACAAAGAACTAGTTAACCAGGTGTTACCCTGAAACACTAAGGACACAGCTGGTAATGGTTTCTGCCAAGGATGTTTTTTCTTGATGACAACTGCTCCAAGTGCAGCTTCTTCCAAATCAAAAATTCCAGTTTCATTACAGAAGACATGCTGAGATTTAAGGTAACTCTGTAAAACAACACCAATGACTATGTGAAACCACTTGCTAAGGCATAATGACTTCAGGGAAAAGCTATTGCTGAAAGGCATTTTCAAGCTGGAAGCTGACCCAGTGCTAACACAACCCTCCAGATAAAATTAGTATTTCCTACCAAGGAGCATTTTCAGCGTTTTGTAACACCTAGGAACACACAGCATGGGTCTGCAAAACTGTCGTGGTTTAACCCCAGTTGGCAACTAAGTACTAGAGAAGCAGAATCCAAATTCAACTAAGAACTCTGCAGAGGCTCAGGAACAGCACAGTAGCCTAGTCACCCTCGGATCTCCCTGCCAGCAGTGGGAAAACAAGGGTGAAGCAAGCCCATTTCTTCTCTGCCTGTACAAAAGCCATGGAGAACTGGGCTTCTAACTCCAGGAATTAAGTCAAGTAACTACATTAGATGGGATTTCTCCAGGCTCAGCATCAGGACAGGTGGCACTAACCTATCAACTTCACTTCGCCTCGCTCAAATCTTGCCTGTTCCTCCCTCTGAATATCCCTTCTTTCCTTTCACTGTAACGTACACGAACAGAGCCCTACCACAAGCAACAGCCACCTGTCAAAGAGAGCAGGAATCCAACAGACTTCGGCAAGAGGCAGTACTGTCCATCTCTTCTGGAATCTTTTGGCTTGCCAGGCTCTGGAGCTTTATAACAATAAAGTCAAGAAAAGCAGAATCATCCTAAGCCAAAACAAGCAGATCTTAAAATATGTTCTGTTGAAAAAATCACTGGGAAATAAACTGCACAAAGGCTTCATCCCTGATAAAGTCTGCCTCCGTAACTATGCTGTTTCTCCAAATTAGTCCTCTAATATGGGAATAAATCTCTATCACAGTGCTGAAGCTGCAAATGGCAAAATGGGCAATCCAAAAACAAAGAACAAAGAATGAAAAATTAGCTGCTCAAACAATAGGACACATGAAGAGTCAGCAATGCAAGCAGAAAGTCTCCATTTCTGTAACAGAGGAAGTGGGGTTTATCACGTATTATTTTCACACAAGAACTGTCTGCCCTTGGAGGATGGAAAGCTGAAAACTGGTTTGTTTTCAGACGATATAGGCAGAGACACAGATGAGAGACGTGGGCTTGAGAAGGTTTTAGACCTTGTTGGCATGCAGAGTAGGACCGAGGACCTCAGTCCGCAGAGGCAATCTCTCCTGACACAGCCTTTCAATTGAACACAGCAGCTGCACATGAACAAATCCAGTCAAAGCAATTGGATTTGCTCAAACACTGGAGGCTATGGAGTTAGCCTTTTGGAGCTTGTCCCCCACCCCCAGCAATGACAAACAAAAATGCAGAGCTATGCAATCGACTCCAAGCTGGCATCCACTGGTTATGAAGTGCAGTGATTTTATATAAATTCCATTTTACTTAAAAGAACAGTAAATAACCGGTGTCAGAGAGGATCTAGTTCCAGAAGTCATAAAATGCTGCCACATACTCAGAAGCCCAGCTTGCTATTTACTAGACAGACCAGAACCTAAAAGCAGTTGTTAATATTAAATCAAATGCTTTTCCAGGACCTGCCTCCCCACCCCAAAAAAAGAGGGCTACGTTAAAAAGTTGTACAGCTGTTCTATAAGAATAGTTCTGGACCTTATATCCAAATAGTTTATTCTATTGCAGCTTCACACATTCTATTCTTGAGAAATTTTAAATATCTCATTCCTGGTACCAACTGCATGCATAGATGGGGGAATGTGACAGTACTCAACTATTCATCATAGAAAGATGAAAATAGTTTAAAAGCACTGATGTAAAATTTTGGTATTGCCAAAGTTATAAACAAGGAATCAGTTGTTAACGGAGCTACCACCAGCAGGAGGGGCATAAGTGTCTTAGCTATAGGGCAAGCTTCAAATTACATCTGGATTATCTTCCTAACATGGGAATATCAGAAAGCACCAGGAGAGGGGTGCTGCAGCTGGCTGAACAATAGCAACTCCAGCAGTTTCCCAGTTACAGCCCTCAAAGCAGCTCCATTTCTCTGCCTCCAACTTGGAAGCAGTCTCCTAGCTGCCTCTTGAAAACGGCAGCTTGTCTGTTAAATATAAGTTTCAATTGGATAGTCTTTATGGATGAAGAAATAAATACCCTTCTAAGGAGGAGACACAATGCCACTCGATGTGAAAAGAGCTTAAGTTTTGCCAGGTTCCAACTGGCAAAAAGAGAAACAAATGACCACAGTGCTGAAAACGGGACAAATGACAACATCCTGGAAGAAATCCCAGCATCCTTCTACCACTGTCCACTTGCAGGGGAGAATGACTGAGCCTCACAAGTTTGTTGCTGTCAGCCTAATGGTGTTCCTCGATCTGCCAGATAGACTTCTGGCGAGAGTTTCAAGTCGTCCAACTATCTCAGTTCTGCAAAATGTTCAGAATCACAATTAGAAACAATCCCAATCTGCACAAAGCACAGGTACAGTTCTGTGCAAAAAAAAAGGTTCTTTTTAAACCCCTCCCATAACACATAGCTCAAGGGTTTTTTTGTTTGGTTGGTTGTTTTTTAAAAGAAGAATGTTCCTGGACAACAGTATTGCTCAGAAAACCAAACATACATTCAGATTAACTGTAAATGAAGACCAGTCTGATTAGTAGTTGAAAAAAATAAGAAAGGAGAGGCTTGCAGCAGTGTGATAATGCCTGTCACAAGCAGCACACACACACAGAATCTAGTGTAGCAATGCAACAGAGGGACTTCATGCTGGCTGGGCAAGTGAACTGCAGAAAAAGGACATTACTGATAGCCAAAGCACAGCACTGGGGTCATTATTAGCATCTCAGCCAAGCCAGAGTAAGTCAATAAAGTCAAGGCATGACAAATTCAAGAACTAAACTTCCCTCCCCCCACATAAATCCTTCCTGAAATTTAATTTAATTTAATTTCAAGATTAAGGAATGAGCTGTGGTCTGGCTTTAATTCTCAGTGGAAATACTCCACCTCAAAGTCATGTTCAACAGTATATTTTCCTACTCAGGAAAGCTCCAGGATATGGCATACAGAAATTACTAACACATCCGAGCTTAAGCACCTGAAGAATTGTTTCCCTGCTGAACATCCACACAATCTACCAGTCTCAGGCCATTAGCCATGGCTGTCAGGCCCATGGCTTCTTAAAGGCCATTCTCAACAGGTTGCCAATGCACGCATTAAAGCGGAGGAAGAACGGGAAAATCGTAGCAATAAAGCAAGACTTTCGTTCAAAAGATATACCTTAAAAACAGGTAGGAAAAAGAACAGGAGAACATAGGTGAGATCTTCAAGCAGCCTTGGCAAGGGAAGACAATACTAAGGAAAACATCAACAGACCATAACAAAAAGCTCCAGCCACCAGAGCAAAAAGAGGTGTCAATTTTAAGTCAACTAATGATTAGCCAGGCTAATGGAAATAGGTCAATCATTGCTGTAAGCAAACAGAGTACCAGAAATCTGAGCAGTGCAGGTAGCAAAAGGAGAGAGCTCTTTAAGGGTGCAGAGAAGCCAACACAAGCAGTGGCGATGACATTAAAGCTGTTCTTTCTGGAATCTATTAGAACATCTTCCGGGAGAACAAATGGCATTCTGTCTTGTGTTCTGGCGGTCATCGTGCTGAATTTTATACAAAAACACTAAGTACAATTCAGTGTCTGTTCTGTATAAAAAAGTTGTTTTGGTCTACAGATTAACAATTCCCTTTAGACAGTCTCCATTAAAGAGTCTATCCAGAATGAAGAAAAACAAATATTTAGTTGGTTCTCCTCAGTGTTTTGGGTTATTTTGTTTAACCTTATTATTCCACCACCAGAGCCCAGCTGGAGTTCACAGCCAACATCCTTTGAAATTAACGTCCTTACATTTAGTCCTATTGAGGAAAGCACTTTTTGACCAATTTCAGACTTTGTTATATCAATAAAGTCGTTTATGAAGTGATACAGTCTCCACAGATAAGAGTTGCTGGACTCTTTTTTTTTTTTTTTTTTAATGAAAACTGGTCTAGTCTAATAGCAGACAGTATTTTATTCACTACTGAGTTTCCTCACACCACCTCCCAACACAGAGATGCCTTTTAGACTAGCTGGCTGACAACTATAAAAACTCCTTGAAGCAGCTCATTTATGAGGAAAGCTGGATTAGCATGTTCAGTTCAAAGGAATGCGTCTTTGGACAAGAATCCTGCCCAGTCTAAGAAAACTGTATTCACCGTATAAAAAGCATATGTCATCATTTGATGACATCAGGTCTGTCAGCACTGCCTCTTACACAGCTTGCGTTGCCAGCAGTCAAACAAGATCGGTAGGTGTGATTTAGGATCAGCCGCTGATGGAGAGAGGCAGAGGCCCAGTCATGCGTATCTCCAGCTCTGCAATTGCAAGGAAGAAGTAGTACCTAGCTGACGTTACCTGATACCTATGAGAAGTATGATCTTCCCTCACGTTCATAGAGGATGACACCTACAAGAACCACCATCTTTTGATAGGGATTATGAAACGCTGGTCAATGGTCTATCTGTTGTTCTGCTATGTTGCTTCTGTGCTTTCTTATACTTAGCTATATACTTCTCATTGCCAAAGGAAAAATACTACGTGCAGCAGGTTCATGAAGTAACTCATGTTTATGAATAAGTATTTTTGATCATAAGATCAGGAGTAATCATAGCTTAAAAAAAATCACCTCAAACTACAATTAGATTATTGTATAGTTCACAATCTAGACTAAGTTAGAAGGTAACAACTCACTTTTAAGTCTGTATCAGTTTTCACCCTGGTAGAATAATATTCCTTGAAGTTATTAAGTGCTCTTTTCCATATTTTTTTTTCTTCATTTCTGCTGGGAGGACAGATCTACCGCATGAAAACTCCACACCTCGTGTGCTTAGCGCTGGGGCAGGTGCCAGCAGTGGTGCAGACAGCTTCACCACCATGCCACTGAGCTCTGAGGTATTCTTAGTTGTTTATATGAACTACACTGATGCGGTAATTCCATTGGCTCTTCCAGTTCAATTACTTTTAAATTCCCTGAACAGACACAGCATTCCTGCAACTCACATTAGCACCAGAATTTTAAGGGCTACTTGTGGCTCTCCTTGGCTATGTAAATTCAAAACCATCAAAAAGAATACTGTTGAATTACAGCAAGGGAACAAAATGAAGCAAAAGCCACAGCAAAAATGAAGAGAGATATCAGAGTCTTTAGGTAAGGCAGCAGGACAAAAGAAAACTTCTCACAATAAAAATGCAGCAGCTTTCAGCAGCTGCTGGTTACATCAGTCAGCCCCGGGGCAAAACAGGGAAAATGCCAACGTAAGGAAATACAGGGTTTAACCAGACATTTTAAGTAGGTACAGAACTGTGCGTACAGATTTTCAAGTAGCTCAACAAGATTTTCCTCTGTCTCTTTTTGCTGTTTCAAAGTTACGATTCCCAAACTTCTACAGCTACTCTGCGGGTAGTTCCAGCATCTCCTAGCTGCTCCTCCGCCCTGACAGAGGCGAAGCGGGAGCGTTACGGAGCTCTGCGAGCGCCGAGCCGGCAACTGCCGCCCGCCCCGGCCCCGCGGATCGGGGGAGCGCGGCGGCTCGGCGCTGAACCCCCAGGCGGCGGGACCGCCCGCAGGAGGAGGTCACCCTGGAGGACTCGTCGCTGCCCTTACTGCCTTTAAAAATAGCCGTGAAGGAGCCTCCCCAGGGCTGGCCCTCCTCCACCCCGGCCCCGAGCGCCGCATCCCCGCGGCGGGAAGGGCTGCGGCCACCGCCACCCCGCGGGCCGCGCTGACCTTCCTCGGCCCCGGCCCCCCTCCGCGGCCCCATCCCCGCGCCCGCCCACAGCGGGAGCCCGCCGGCCCCGGCGAGCCCCTCCGCCCCGGCCCCACCTCAGCGGGGCCGCGTCCCCCGCCCGCCCTGCCTGGCCACGCTCCCCTCAGCGGGGCCCCCGCCCTTGCCGCGGGGTCGCGGGGAGCCCCGGGCAGCTGCAGCCCACCTCCTCCCGCTCCCTGCCCGCCCGAGGCGCCTCAGCTGCCCCGCACCCTCCGCCCCAGCCTCAGCTCACCTCTCCCGGCCGCCACCGCTGTTGGTGCTGCCGGGGCCAGCGCGCCTCCTTCCCCACGCCGCCATCTTGGAGACACTCGGCTCGCAAATGTCTCCGCCAACAGACCCCAGGCCCGCCGCGACGCCCGACGGGAAATGTAGTTCGCGGTGGGCGCCGGAACCACTCAGCGGGCGGGGGGCGACCCCACGTGCGGACTACAAGTCCCACAGTGCCCCGCGCCACCACCCGGCCGCGGGGGCCCCTGGGACGCGTAGTCCCCTCGGCGGGTGTGGGGGTGGCGGGGCCGGACGGGGCCCGGGGCGGGAGCCCGGACGGGGCCCCCCGTTACTGGCGGTCGGCTGCGGCGGGCAGAGCGGCCCCGCGGCCCTTGGCTCGGCCCTTGCTCCCGGCCTCTTCCGCGGGGAGCGGGCCGGCCGTGGGAGGAGCGCCGCGGCGGGTCCCGGCCTGCCCCGCGGCCCCGCCATGAGGGGGGTGCGGCCTCCGCCGCGGGCGAGGCGGCCTGGTCCGGGCCGTGGAAGCGGCCGTAGGTGGGAGCGGGGTCAGCTCTTGGTGGGGTTCAAGAGCCCTCCAGAGCCCGAGCGTGGCCTGGTTTTCCTGCTGGAATAGAAGCACACGAGTTCTGTTCACAGGCGGAGGAGGCATGGAGGAGGTCCGAGCGGCGCCTCCCCGGGGAGGAGAGGCTGGGCTTTGCTGGGGCAAATTCAGCCCCTTTAATCAGTTCCGAAAGAGGAGCGGGGAGTGGGGAGGCGCCACCACTGCTGCACCTCTGAGGACGAATAACAGTTTATAGCCAAACGCTTCACTAGAAAACAAAATTCAGGTTTGCCACTGTGGCAGGTTTCCCGGCTCCCGTCGGTCCAGCGGCAGCCGATGCTGGAGGTTTTGGGGGGGTGTCCCAGCACCCACCCTGGCCTCAGCCCCGGGGCCACCCCCCAGCACAGCAGGGCCACCCAAGGGGACCCACACCGGGGTCCTTGCGCCTCTCCGGGGCCCTCTCTAGCTCCCAGTTCTGACTCCTTCCAGGAGAGGAGACTTTTTCTCAGGAATTGGTTTTCCCTTAACAAACAGGGGCTCCCCGCTCCGCTGCCTCCCCGCTCCCCGAGGTACGCACGCTGCGCTGCCAGCTGTCCTCAGCACGACCGACCTTCCTCCAGCCTGACAGTCGGCTTCAGGAGAGAGCAGCGCTGTTTTTGCATCTCCCATTCCTAGAAAATGGCTCTTTTTGACAATGTTATTTCCCAGTGATGTAATGTAACTAAAGAGAACAAACCCATGGCTTCCTCCCTTTCCCGGCATTGCGAGGCTGCGCTTGCAGGCTGCAGGGCCCTCCCGCACCCCTGCTTTCTCAGCTGTAATTTGGGGGTCGGCTGTTTCGGTGGAGGTAAATGGTGAGTTTGCACGAACAAGAGGCGGCTGGGAAGCGTGCCCAGCCTGGCAGAGCACGCGGCTGAGCGGCGGCATCGCTGGGGCAGGCCGGAGCATCGGACTGTCTGGAATGTGGAATGTAAACAGAGCGTGTTACCAGCAACAGCCTGGCTTCGTGCTATAACCCAAACCTACTGTGCTGTCTCTTGGGAGGAGCAAAACCCACGCTCCTGCCTGCTCGAATTGCAGCCCAGGGGCCACTTGTCACTTGTCATGTTGGATCAAATCATAACTGTAAATAAGCTGTGCCCCTTCTCCCCGCTACCCGCCCCAGCCCTGGCATCTTCAGCTATTAAAACTCTGGCCTCAGCCTCCGTAGCTTGCACCCGGCTTTGGGAAGCAACGTAAACTCGTTGTGCAGGGAGCCTGGGCTGTGCTCCCAGGGCGGAGGAGCGCTGGCCCCAGGAGGGAAGCGCCTTGTGTTCCTCTGATCACCTACCCACCTGCCTTGCTCTGGACAACGACAGCAGGGAACAACTCCACTGGCTGGCTATTTAAATGTTTCATGACTTAATGTTTTCAAACATCTTAAACCGATGAACACAAACGTTGAGTGCCTGCTCACCAGAAGCTGCATTTGCAGGACAGCTTCCAAAGACTGTTTGGCCTGAAATCTCGAGGCGGGACTGGTGAGCGTGAGCAGGGGTGGATCAGCAGGCAAAGGAGAGAAACCAGTTGTGATCCCGCTCACCCCAAGCTCTACGCAGTCATCATGAGGTCAGCCAGCCCTATGACCTGAAATAAAATCCAATAGCTTCAGCCCATGCCTCCCTGTTCATTTGCAATGGGAGCATGCTGGGCTCACCCGGGATCTGGCTCCGAGGTGCTCTGTGATGGGAGAAGGGTGATGCTGGTAGCATCCAGGTTAGGTGATGAAAAGACACGAATGGCTGGCTGCAAGCCACAGGGAGCTGTGGCCAACACTAGCCCTGGGACCGAGACTCATTTGTCCTGAACCTAGCGAGGGTCTTACGGACCCTCCATCATCCTCGCCACCTGGATGGGGATCTTCTTGCACAAGGTCCTCTTCCTCGTGAGAGAGAGAAGTAGCATTTTCTCCATTTTCTGGAGGGGAAGGGTAGGCAGTAGGAGAGCAGCTGCTGAGCTACAATGTGCAGATCTGCCAGCTTCTGCCTTTTCCCTCACCTTCTCCAAGACACTGACAGATGCATGGTAGTTACTGTCCAAGAGATTTGGGGTTAGATTTGTTAGAGGATGTGGGGTTTTTGGGATGAGAAAAAGATTGTTTACATTTATGTAGAAAATGAATCCGCAGCAA
Organism: Theristicus caerulescens; assembly: GCA_020745775.1. NCBI lineage: Eukaryota > Metazoa > Chordata > Aves > Pelecaniformes > Threskiornithidae > Theristicus > Theristicus caerulescens. Next base: position 86,163,170 of record CM036562.1, read on the forward strand.
CAAGAGAGCAAAAATCATAGCCTGGACACGGACTGGAGAGCAGAGCTGTTTGACAGGACCTGTGAAACAGGCTCTCTGCTGAAGTGACCCAGCCCAGCAGTGACGGAGCTGGGGATGCCCGAGGTCCCCTGGTTCCGTGGGCACCTCCTCCTGCCTCCCACCAAGCGCAGCACAGCGAACCACTGCGGGTCAGTTAAGCCACACTTTTTATTGTATTGTATTCCATGCAATATGTTCATGTTTTATAGTATGACAGAGGGAGGGATAAAGATAAATGTTAGACATAAACAAAAGCAGAAAGGTCATTTGTAACAGGTCCTGAGAAGGAAAGGCACATTGTAACCACCGAATTCAACAGAATGGAAACCTTGGACAGAGGAAGACAACGCTGGAAACCAGAGAAGGGATGGGGGTGTTTCAAGTTGGGTGATGTGGAAGCAGCTTTGACAGCAATCTGCATTTCCCCACCCACCAAGGTCTGTAGTTCAAATGGGCTTGGGGACCTCAATATTCAACCAAACCACTTCCACACTCCCGTTGCCAGAGAGAGTCCAGGATCCACAGCTCCTCCAGGCTTAGTCAGCACCAAGGGGCAGTGCAGGACTCAAAGCTCCTTCCTGCAGACACCAGCTGGGAAAGGGCAGCTGGCGGAAGGGCTGCCCAGCGCCGAAGGACCCCGAGCCATCCCCCACCCAGCAGTGCCAGATCACAGGAGCACCGTGGAGCATGGCATCACCGGTGACCTGTGGGTATTGCTATTTGCCGACATCAAAGACCACAGGGAAGGGAAGGCCGGGGCGGAGGATGGGTACAGCAGTGAAACAGTTGGCACGGACACTGGCACAACCTCTCCGTCAGGTCAGACACCAGAGGGATTGTAGCACCTCGAAGGGAAGCAGCAGCAAAACTGTGTGCGGTGCCTGATTTAAGGCAGCCATCGCCACTTGTGATCCAGCGCCAGGAAGCATAAGGTTCCTGCCAGAGCAGCATGAAGGGCTCCAGGGCCGGGCTTGGATGCTGGGACCCTGCCGGTACAGCGACCACAGCACACCCTCCAGCGAGCTGCTCTCATGCAGGGGACACGACGGGGTACTTCTGGGAACTGTAACACAGTGGAAATGAGCACAAAACCAGGGCAGAGGCTTGCAGTGCTGGGCTCACGCTGTTGCTCCCACGAGGCAACCAGGCACACATCTCTTCCAAGCACCCAGCCCCACTGTGACAAAGATACAACGGTGTCTTATCTTGGCTTGCAGGAGAGGAGACGGTTCAGCCTCACCTTGGGATCAAGAGCAGGGACGGTTCTGTCATCACTTGGCTATAACAGAGCCAGCCTTGCTCCTGTAACTAGATGTTGAGGTGTGTTTTGCATGTTAAAGAGTGAATATTTAGCAGCCCAGATTTCTTCTTGAGCCTCTTTTTTCTTTAGTTCGTTACCTGCGACCCTTTCCCAGTCCCTCTAAGCCATCCTCAAGGTTGCAGCCAGGCTGAAATAGGCAGCAAGAGGGCAGAAGCAGGAGGCAGCAGCAGGGCTGAGCCCGATGCCTTTCCTGAGCAGCACGAGCTGGAGATGGGTCTGCCGCCAGGCACAGGTCCCTCCCCAGGCAGGTGGTGGACACGGGCAGGGGTCTCACAGCCTGCGGTGTGGCAGGGCAGGGATGGACTTCAGTTTGGGAGGTTTTACTCAAGCCTGCGGGCAGAGGGCTGCGTTATGTTGGTGGTGGGCAGCCCGCAAGCACAGGCAGGTGGCAGGGCTTCACCTCGAGCCAGTGGTCGGGAGGAACAGCTCAGGGCCTCCCTGGCTGAGATCAGGCACAGGGTCTCCATCTCTGACCAACCCAGCCAGGAGAGAAGGTTGTAGGAGCTTTTGCCTTTGCCTCTGCGGCCTTTGCGCTGGGCTCTGGGAGAGGGCTGAGCTGCCTCTTGGCCGGGGCTTCATTCGGTCCGTGGCACAGATTGTAAACTTTAGTCCCTGCTGAGAGATAAGCTAGGTCTAGATTTAGCCTCCAGGTGAAAGGCTCTTTAGCTCGTTCTGCCTGGCCGCAGCCTCCAGCAGCTGCTCAGGGCTGGCGTGCTGGCAGCACTGTCTCCCCCGCTGCAGCCCAGCCCTGGGACACCACAAAATCCCGACAGCTTAGGGCGAGATGCTCTGGGATCTAGCTCAGGCCCTGGAAAGCCTGGGCAAGGCAGGACAGGCAGCAAGCTGGAGCCAGGCAGTGCCCTGCCGTCACTGTGTTACCTCTACATCCGACTGTGGCAACGCTGAGCTGCGCTATGAGGTCATCATCTGTGGAGGTAACAGCGCGACGCAAGTGCGTTCCTGCTGCTGGCCGAGGACCCCACGATGCTGCCAGTGCCCAGGGCTTGGAGCTGCAAGGAGGCCAGTGAGCAGATGACAGGTAATGCCCTGAGCCAGGGCTTCCTTCCGAAGGCCATAAGGAGAAGTGATCAACATCCAGGCAGAGGCAGGCGGCTCTAGCATCGAGCCCTGGAGACAGGCCAGGACCAGGTCCTGGAGGCCTTACCACCAATGCTCTCAGGACCCGATGATGGCTCAGGCCTTACGATCTGGAGCACACACGGGGGTGCAGAGCTGGAGCTGAGGGAGATGGGGGAAGCCTTCCTCTTCAGCTGCAGGAAATCACCCTGGTGCCTGCAAAAGCATGGGATGTCCCCTCATTGCTTAGGCCGGGGCTGGCCATTGGGGCTGGTGCTCGTCTCCTGAGCAGGCTGTGTCCACACCAGCACAAACAACACCAATAGCAGGGAGCAGAGACAGGAACAATGGCCCACGACCCTGCGGGGATGCCACAGCGGGGCTATGTACAGACGGCTGGGCAGGAGCTGGCATCTCCAGGGAGTAGCGCCTACAACTCAGCCACCTTTCTTCCCCTGCACACTCACGCTGCATACGCTCTGCCGCAACCCCCCATGGCTGAAGCCTGCTCCTCGCACGGCTCCTGTCTCTAGGCTCGAAGGTGTCACCATCCCAGTGTCTCCACAGCCGGTGCACCAAAGCCCCCGAGGCACCACCATGGCCCACATGTTCTCATCTGTACTCCACGTGGGCTTGGATGCCCAGCAGATGCTGCAGGGGATGAACCTGCCACAGGGCTGGGCCTCCTCCAGCACCTCCCTCTGTCCCACAAGGCTTAATCCACAGCATCTCGCCAGCTGCCGAGAGGAAAAGGGGGCTGGTACTCCACAACCCCCCCTAACCAACATCCCCCAGCAAGTTCATAGCTGTCACCAAGTGGAAGGGAGAAGATGAGGCGCAGAACAAGTCATCCCCTGGTCTTGTGATGGAGTTTGGTGGAAAAATCATCCTCTTCCACCCCCTGGCTTGGGAAGAAGAGCACTGGGGGACACCGCATGTGCCCAGAGCCAGCCTGGCCCAGGGGCTGTAACCATGCTCACACGTGGGCAGAGAGGAGGAGGTTGTGCCCACACTCATGCACCACATGGATGTGCTTAAAAAACTGGGAATTGTGAGTGTGGGAGGGGGGTTTCCTGAGACCGCAGAGAAGCAAAGGCCGCATTGAACAGTCAGGGACAGGCGCGCTGGTGTCACAGCTGTCCTGCCTTAAGGCTGCAAGTGTTCCAGGTACTGCGGCAGCGGGTTCTCCTTGACGTATTTCTGAATGTACCAGCACGTCAGGTGAGCTTTCAGGTCCTCCTCCACCACAAAGTCCAGGGCTGCCTGCAACCAACCGGAGAGGACAGATGGGTTACAACCAGCACCCCCGGCCTATGCTCTCCTCTGAAACGTCCCAGGGGGCCGGATTCACGTACCCCACGTGCAGCTGGGGGAAACGGCAGGTTGCCCTCACGTACCCCCTGCACGAGGCAGCTGGGGGGAGAGGATGGCTGTCCTGCCACAGCATCCACAGTTTAACCAGAGGTGTGCAGGGACCCCCCAGGTAACCCCCAATGCATCCAGCCTGGTGGATGCTACATTGTGGGTGACCCAGCCACATCACGTGAAGGCCACCTTTGTCACCCATTTGCCCTGGCTTACAGGGCTAGGGAGCAGCTGTAATGCCAAAGCACCACCCCGCAGTCCCCCCCACCACTCTGCTCGCGACTCCTCAGCTTTCCCTGCATGACTGCAGGCCTCAAAAGCAGGGCCCAAGGCAGGAAAAGGGCTCATGAAGGCCCTGAAGCTTTGAGATGAGGGGGTCCAGCCCCCAGGATAGGTGCTGCATCAGCCCCTGCAAGGTGGGTGCGAGGGCTGTTCGCTGCGAGGAGGAAAGGGCTGACCCTGGGCGAGCGGCTGGACATGCTGGCACTCACCCAGCCCCTCTCACCACCTGAAACAGGAATATCTGACCATGGATTTCCATCTGCCCTGCCAGCCGCTCCAATATCCCATCGGAGCAGGGATGGTTCCCATGGGGCACACGTGCAACACCAATGCAATGGGGCCTTGCTTCAGCCAGGGTCGCTAGCCGCAGCTGGGACAGCGACAGCTTCTGCCCAGGGGAGAAGGGGTGGCTGGGGCTGTACCTTCGCAAGGTGCTTGGCTATTCCTCTCCCTCGATAGGCGTCCGGTACTTCTGTGTGCTGCAAGTCCACGATCCGTTTCCCCACATATTCATAGAGCAGCACCGCCTTGTCGTGGCAACCTGGGGGATGAGAGAGAGGGGTGAGACACGGGATATCCCCGGGGAGCCCCAGGCCTGCCATCGGATGGAGCCGTTCCGCAGGGAGCCCACAGCAGGGGACAGGCAGCTTTGGGACTGCTACAACAGCCCTCGCACGGCTCCGCACACCCATGGGAATGGCTGTGGCGCCGGGTGGGCTCACACAGTGGGAAGCCTCAGCAGAGATTTTGCTTTCGTTGACACTTGGACGTCCCTGTTGGTCCGTTCCCCCCCCCCCGAGGAGCGAGCAGAGGAGGATCTGCTTGGCTTTTCCAAGCCCCTGGACCTTTTCTATCCAGCCCTGAATCAAGGGCCGACGTGCCAACACAACACGTTTAGGGTAGGAAAGCAGCTAGTGGGGAGGGGTGGGATGTGTTGATGGGGGAGTGAGCAAAAAGAGGAGGGGGAAGAACAGGACAAAGCTGATCAGGTAACGGCCAATTCCTTTGTCTCTATGGCACAGAGTTTTTTGTCGTGGCATGTAAGACAGGACAAGGCTTCTTGGCCTGGTGTTGCAGCTTTTGGACAGACACATTTTGGGGAAGATGCTGGGAGAGATGAATCCCACAAACACACAGGAAAGCGCACGCAGGCGTGCAAGGGGGTTTGTGCACACACATTTACGTGCACACACACAGAGGCTTCCTGTTGCAACACTCTGACCTTTCTCACAGCAGTTCAGTTACAGGAAAAAAGAAGTTTCAGCACATGTGTAAATCAGAGGAGAGCTAATAACACCCCTCCAGCTTCGTCTGCAAAACCTGAGCTTCTGTCTTCAACACAAAAGCAAACATTTCATTTCTAGAGGGTTTCTGTATTTAAAAGTGAGTTTCAGAAATGCAAGCTTCCAATCAAAGAGACAAGCTCAATTAAAATAATGGAAACTTTTCCTTTCCCTCCAGTGGTTATTGGAGGATGAAGGGCCACAAGGTTCACTTGCATTTACTATATGCTTTAACTGAGCAATACACTTTATTTTATTGCATTTCAGCTGACAATTCCAGCCCAGTTCCCCTGATCCCTGTATTTGAGAGGCACTAGAAATGAGACCATTTGAATTTTGTGTTTCAAGAGAAGCAGCTCAAGTTTTTGTTCCTGCTCCTTTTAGGCAGACATTCAATCCTCCTACATCAGATGGAAACCTTCGCATTTCCAGCCTGAGTTTATTCCTGCCGGTTTCTACCTGCTCGTTCTTGTGCCAATGCTGTTCTTGGGTGGACATAAATAATTTCCCTCCCTGCCATCCCCCCAAGAATTTACAGGCATCCGTCCTGCTCCTCTCAGCCTCTAGTTCACCAAGAACCCAAGCTCTTTTAGCCTCCCTACAAATCCCAGATGCCCCTCTCTGTCTCAGGACAGAGGGTTTGGGGTGAACCGCTGGGACGGGCAGAGGTAATGGGGTGGGGAAGGGGCTGAAGGAGTGCTCGCCTCTTCCCCGTTAGCAAGACCAGTGCAGATGGGATCCTATGCCCCGTTTTACAGCTGCAAATCTTTGCAGGGGAAAAAAGGGAGAATTGCAGCATTTTCCTGTGTGGATCCAGGCATCCAAACAAAGCCAAGAGCCAAGGGAGCAGCTGCAAGCTGAGCTCTTCCCCAGCAGCACAGACCTGTCTCACTCGAGAGAAAGCCCGCCCAGGTCAGGGCACAGGCAAAGCCGGGTGCCCTCACCCTCGCATCAGAAGCAACACCTTCGGCAGCAGCTCTCTTAGAGGTGCTATTGGCAGAGCTGGCACCACCGAAGGCTGTAAAATGGTCTTATAACTGTGGCTTTCACATGCTCCAGACCTTCCACTCTGCTCTCCTCCCAGGCCAAAATTTTCCATAGACCCTGCCTGAAGCTTTGAAAAGTTCAAAATTAAATCCTTCTCTAAGTGATGACAGAGCAAAAGATTGTTGGGGTTTTTTTTAAATACACTTTTATACATTATATTTATACATGATCTGTATAGAGGTATCACCCACAAAAATACGTTTTAAACCAGAAGATGATGCAGTGTTTGAAGAATCTCAGTTCTGCCCTGGACAGACTTTCCCTCAATATTTCCTGTATCAGAGTAGCACCACAAAACCCCAGCCAGGACGGGAGCTGCAGGGTGCCACTAGCACACAGATGAACACACACAGAGCCCAAAGGATTTTACAACAGGCTCTGCAGAGAAAGCCAGTGCTGCCAACACTGTGGGAAACGGGTCCCAGTTCAGAAAAACACCCCAGTTTAGCCGGTACATAAACGCATCTGTATGATGTGTGTGTGCTCATCTCAGTGATGGGACCCCGAGCCACCCAGCACATGAAATCAGGGACACTCGTGCCATAGGGTTTGGTGCAGGCCCTGCAGGTAACACCAACAGCTTGGGAGGAGATCACTCCTGCGTCCCCACTCCTGCGCAGCCCCGGGGCCGGGCTGGCCTATGCTGAGCATCTCCTGGTCCCTTGTCTCCAGCTCCCTGCTGCAGGATGGTGGGTGATGCAGAGCCACAAACTGAGCAACCAGGCTGCAAGAGGAGCTGACGGAGGCAGACGGCCAGAGGTGAGTGGTTATGCTTAAAGGTCACCGCAAATACACCCTGCGGCCCCTCCAGACAAGAGCATGCGAAGCCAAACCCATAAGCTGGGCACAGGCGGATGCACAGGACTGCACTGCCACCGGGGCTGGAGGTGGAAAAAAGCCCTGATCAACAAAGGAGAAACAAGCTGGGATCCGAAAGGATTTCAGTCTTGTGAGACAGCATCCTGCCCGGATTCTCCACTGTCTGCTGTCAGGCTGTGCACTCACAGCAGCCCTGCCTCCATGGTGACGCCGGCTCATGGCACAGGTCCTGCAGGAACAGCCTCTCCTGGAGATCGAGATCCCTGTTCCTCTACTGAGAGAGGCTGAAGGTGGCCAACAGCTCATAAAGGGAGGGGAAGGACCAGCTGGCAGAAAGCCTGTTTCCTTCAAAAACAACTGCTCTGCACATCCTCTCCACACCATCCTCGCCGTGGCCCAGAGCCTCTGGGAAAAGCAGGGTGAAGCATGCTGTACCCCCAAGCCACGACTGTTTCTGGGTTCCCCATGAGCAGCTCCAGGCATAACCCTTGTTTTCCCACCAAAAAGCCTCCCCAGGGCCAGAGGGAGGAGATGGGGAAGGAGAGGCACATTGCTGCAGTAACAATGCTGGAAGAAGCCTTGCTGCTATGTACCTTGGGCATGGGGGGCTGCCCCCGGCAAAGGGAACACTGCAAAAGTGGGGGAGCTGGAAGCAGCGCTGACCCCTCGCAGGAGCAGCCCAGCCCCAGCTTGTCTCAATCCCCCCTGAAGAGAGGGCATGCAAGCAGAAACCACACCAAAACATGGCAAAAGAGGGATGCCACAAGCTGGCCTCCTGCCTGTCTCGCCCCCCTAGACTTCGGGGCAGGGATTTTTGTCAGCCTGCACAGACAGAGCTTGGCAAAACAGGCTCAGGTCTCGGCCGGCCCGAGCAGTGCCCCATGAGCCTGATCATGATGTTTGACTGGCAGACACTCCCCTGCACAGCGCCTTGGCTTCAAGGCCACCGTGAGCGAGGAAGTCTGAGTCAATGCAAATCAGCACAGCAAGAAAGAGGAGCAAGAAGAGGCTGCGCGATGAAAATGGCAGCAATGGCAGCACAGCTGGTCCCCAGCCCTTCCTCCCTCCCTCCCTCCCTCGAATCACAGGGTGCACAGGGAAGGGGAAGCTTTTCCAGGAGGTGGGAGAGAGATCACGTCTAAACTTGCTCTCCATGGAGGGTTTCCATCGGGACCAGTAGCACAGGGCTTCCACCCAAGCAGGGAGGACCGCATTGGGCAGCAGACGAGGCCCCTTTGCCGCAGGCTCAGCTGCACAGCCAGACACGAGTCCCCAGGCCAGGCGGCTCGTGAGCCTTGGAGGAACAAGCAGCGAGCCTGGCCCCAGCCCTGAGCTGGGGAAGACACAGGCACCCCACTCCAGCACATCCTTCGCTGGTCCCTTCTCCCAGGGTGTGCACAGTACCTGCCCGGTGAGGGAATGCTGCAGCACTGGCAGCACAGCAGGACCCGTCCCCCCAGCTTGAGGCCTTCTCCCTGTCCCTCTGTTCTGGCCCCAGCCTACAATACACCATTGTGTGCCTGGGACCGGAGCAGGGCAGGGGCCTGGCTGCTGCCTGTGGGCCAATTTCTGCGCTCACCAGCCTTTGGAGGCAGCCCCTGAGCTCCAGCCTCCTTGGGCCACTGCTGCAAAGCCATTCCCCAAGAGCAAGGGGGGAAGAGAGCAGACACCAGCCCCATTTCCCGCTCTCAGACCCACGAAAGCCCAGAGGCAGCTCAGCTCTTCTGGCTGCTGAGCCAAAAGGCAGCCGCCGAAAGCTGCGTGTGGGGCAAGCCGAGAGGACAAGACGTCCCAAGGAGCACGTGCATCCCAGGCCAGGGCTCGCTGCACGCTGCGGGCTGGCCTTGCTCCCTGGGAGCCACTGGCACGTTACTACGGAGAGAAAACACAACAGAGCACAACAGACAGCGCCAAGCAGAGACGGCGCAACCGTCACTGAGGGGCCTCGCTCGCAGGAGCGGCAGTGGGGGGGCACTCTGGTTTGAAACAGTTTCCTGTTTAGGAGCTCTCCCAAGGCAACTGTGGCACAGGAGAAGAGCGGGGACATCTTGACACAGCGTCCGGTGGCCAGATCCCTTCGTCCCCACTGCAAACACGGCAGCTTTCCCCTCCTGGAAGGCATCTGCCCTGGGAGGGAGGAAAGCACCAAGGCATGACCTGCTCTGGTTTTCTTAATACGCCCGAGCCTGGACTCCTGACAAGGAGCTCCCGAGACTCAGATCAGCAGCAGGCAAAGCAGGAGCTTCCAGCCACTGGATCCTGCCCAAACCCAGCTGGGGAGGAGTGGGAGGTTTGGGAAGTGTGGCTTGCTGCACCCACGCATTGAATGAATGGGAGCGTGGGTGTGCAAGAAGCCCGTGCATCCCTGAGGAACCAGAGCCGCTCGGTGCTTGTGGTGAGCCCATCTCCCGACTGGAGAGCCTGATGTGTTTGATGGGCATCGAGAAGTCAAAGAGGCCACTGCTAAAAGTGCTGTTCCCCTTCCCCAGGCAGCTGTGCCAGCAGCTGGACTGACCAGCTGACTACTTTGGGGTGGGGGTCTCTTTGGGTTTCTTGTTTTGACCAGAAATTTTATCTCAGATCCAAAAAAAAAAAAAAAAAACCAAACCCAACTATTCCTGACCAAACCGGCCTACGTGATTCCCATGGAAGTTTTGAGCTTTGACAAATTGATGTTTTCTAACACAGTCACTGCATCAGGAGGTTTTTGGCTAGCTCGTGCTGTTAGTGACATCTTAATCGATTACAAATCCAGTTGGTCTTCTTTCTACCCTCCTCTCAGAGGAATAACGAAGCTCGGGGAGGTCTGGTTATAAACAGCTTTACTTTGCTTCTCAATGCTTCTGTATTTGGGATGCAAGGAAAAGGGAATGTGTTAAAGTGAAGCAGCTGTTTCTATCAGAGTTTTAGGAGCCATGTGCAGCAATGAGGGCTCAGAGAAGAGAAAGACAGAGCAACCCAGAAAACACCAAATGCAATTCATCTTTCTTGCACAGAAGGAGGGAGTCCCAACAGGAGGTTACATGGGGGCACAGAGGCAAACACAGGCCGATGCTGAAAACAAACACTTTCACAACTAGTTCACAGCTTTTACAGTGTCTCAGGCCTCTTGCTACAGGGATTTCCATAAGAATATCACCACAGGAAGTTTTCTACCCAACATCACGCTACCGTAAACCACCAAGCCATCAGCCCAGAGACCAGCTATTACTGGAGATGAGCAAAGCCTGGCTCCTTGGTCCACAAGCTCGATGCACCTGTGTTTTCCCAGAGCGTCACCCACACTCAACATCTAGCTGAAATGAGGACCGAGACACCAGGGACAAGCTGACCCTGGAGCCCACTACCGAGCTGCAGGTTCGCCCCACGGGCTGCTGTTCATCTCTGTCACAGTGCAGTAACGCAGGACAAGAGTGCTCTCAGAGGGACATGTGGGTCACGCTGAAGCTAAAATCTGTGCCTGACCCTTTTCTTGTCATTCCCCTGTGTGCAGCAGGGAAAACCTGCCAGAGCATTCAGCATCACTGATGCTCATTGCACCAGAAGCAGGAGTGATGAAGAGAGCGGTGCAGGAAATAAACACCCCGCCACGCACTCCCACAGAGATGGTTATCTTCTGCCCGCCTTCCAGGGCTTGGCTGTTATCAACAAAAGCCTAACAAGAAGAAGCAGAGATGGATCACCCGCCCTGCGTGGATGTTAGTCAGCCCAGCGGCAGGAATACTGTCATACCAGGATGCTGCGCAGCTTGGCTTCCTTACGTGGCCGGTGCTGGACTCACAAAAAAAGGGTTCAGTTTCCCTGAATACCCAGAAAAAACCCAACCCTGATCACAGGAATCCACCTACAACCCTGGGGAAGGCCGTGGCTTCCCCAAACCGCAGTGGTCCCCTCCTGAAGCAGGAGGATTTGTGTTGATTTACACACAGCTCCTACCATGGGTCCCACAGTTGATTCTCTCAAAGTTTGTCCTCTCCAGACCCGAGACATCCCCACTCAGCCACCAAACACTACTTGGCCCACGGTGTGGCTGGTAGAGGTTTTATTTGGCAAACCACAATAAAAGGATTACATTTCCCTAATAACCGTTGGTCCTTAGCTCTCTCCTCTCTTCCATGCACATACGAACTTGCCAACAGCGACAACGCTGTGTTACAGCTCTCGTGATGGCAGTGGGGACCCGTCACCTAGGACCTTGTTTGATCTCTCTCTGTTTGAAATAAGCAGTTGGTGAAATTGTTTTCTCCGCACCCAGCACACACGTCTCCTCCTTCCTTGCTCCACCACTGCTGAGCCTCCAGCCTGCACTTTGTAATTAGTGGTTGAAATGAAAATGGGGTGGGGGGAAGAAGAGTCTAAAATAAAATCCAGACTATTCCTGTTGTTTTATTAAGAATCCCTCCTACAGTCTGTATAATTTCTGAACTACCCTTTTTTTTTTTTTAAAAAAAAGGCAACTACCCTGCAATTTCTGTAGGGCAGCAAGACGGCCTGTTTTCCCCAGTGTGGTTCTCGGCATGACAAAGACAGGGAAGAGATGTTGGGATCGCTTAATATTTAGGATTAACCATTAAGAGGATGGCTGGAAAGAAATCGGCGTGCCATAAAGAAACATCAGAGGCACCTACTTTTCTATTTGCTCTGTCTGATACATGACAGATCTGTTGGTGGGTCACCGCATCACCAGATCTCTGCAGCCCCAGTCCCACGGATGCTCATGGCAGCCTGGCTCCGTGCTGTGGATCCTACTGAACCGGGTAGGATCCCACAGCGCCAGGGCCTCCACGGGCTGCTCACATCCCCAAGGGGCTTCCCCGCAGGAATCCCACCAGAAAAGCCACAGAGCAGCTCAGATGCTGAGGAACGTGTCCCCACACCAACCCAGCGTGGCACCTCCACGTCATCCAAAGGCACCTATTCCTGGGGGGGCCCAGCTAGTCCCCAAAAAACCTGCCCAGGTCAGCATGGGGCTCCATACCCCAACACCAAGCAAGGGAGCCAAAAGACCCCCAGATCTCCTGGGCCCAGCTTTTAGCAGGGCAGGAAGGATGGGGGGCACCAGCAGGAATCAGAAGCACTGGGGAAGGTGGGGGGGGGCTCAGAAGGGTATTGGGGGGGCACAGTGGGAGGACATGGTGGCAAGGTGGGGTGTACAAGGGAAGGTGCCATGGGACAAGGCAGCACTGGGGGCATAGGGAGGCAAGAAAATGGGGGGGGGGAGGCATGGGGGAGAAAATGGGGGGGGGAAGGGGGGGACTGCAGGTACTGGGGGCCCCAGGAAGGTAGAACCGGGTGCAGAGGGGAGCAGGGAGGGTACCGGGGAGCCCCGGGCCCCCGTCCCTTACCGTTCAGCCGCACGGTGAACTGCCGCCGCTTCCGATCGTGCTCCACCTGGATGGGGCAACCCTGCTCCAGGAGGCCGAGCGGTGCCGAATGCGCCATGGCCAGGTCGGGCGCAGCAGGGCCGGGCCGTAGGCGACAGGGAGCCCCGGTAGCGCCTGGTCCCGCCCCGGAACGCCGAGGGCGGCGGCGGGGGAGCGACGAGGCCGGGCCGGGCCGTGGCGGCAGGAGCCGCGGGGCTGCCACCGGCGCGCGGCCGCAGGAAACCAGCTGTGCGCCACGTGCCCGCGCCCCAGCCAATGGCCGCGCCGCTGTTTTGTTTTGGTACAGACGTCCGGCTCTTAAAGGGACCGCGCACCGCCGAGCGGCCATGGCGCGCCCGGTCCTGGTGCGCTGGGCTGGTGCGGCGGTGGTGTACTGGTCCTGTACTGGTGGACTGGAAAAGGAGCTGGGCGTGCTGGTCGACAGCCGGCTGAGTATGAGCCGGCAGTGTGCTCAGGTGGCCAAGAAGGCCAATGGCATCCTGGCCTGTATCAGGAATAGTGTGGCCAGCAGGACCAGGGAGGTGATAGTGCCCCTGTACTCGGCACTGGTGAGGCCGCACCTCGAGTACTGTGTCCAGTTTTGGGCCCCTCACTACAAGAAGGACACTGAGGTGCTGGAGTGTGGCCAGAGAAGGGCAATGAAGCTGGTGAAGGGCCTAGAGCACAAGTCTTACGAGGAGCGGCTGAGGGAGCTGGGGTTGTTTAGTTTGGAGAAGAGGAGGCTGAGGGGAGACCTTATTGCTCTCTACAACTACCTGAAAGGAGGTTGTAGTGAGGTGGGGGTCGGTCTCTTCTCCCAGGTAGCAAGCGATAGGACGAGAGGAAATGGCCTCAAGTTGCACCAGGGGAGGTTTGATTGGATATTAGGGAAAACTTCTTCACCGAAAGGGTAGTCAGGCACTGGCACAGGCTGCCCAGGGAAGTGGTTGAGTCCCCAACCCTGGAGGTATTTAAAAGATGGGTAGATGTGGTGCTTAGGGACATGGTTTAGTGGTGGACTTGGCAGTGCTAGATTAACAGTTGGACTGGATGATCTTAAAGGTCTTTTCCAACCTAAACAATTCTATTATTCTACTGGTCCTGCACTAGGTACTCTGTACTGGCTTACTGGTACTGTGCTGGTGCCCAGCACTGGGGCACTGGTACTGCCCCGCTGTGCCATCTGCTCTACTTACTGTACTGGATACCCTGCCCATGTACTGGGTCCTCTGCCCCAGTGTATTGGTGCTACACTGTTATTGCCCTGTTGTACTGGTACTGAACCAGCACACGGGGCTGGTGCACTGGTGCTGTGCTGGTGCCATGCGCTGACCTGTGGGGTGCGGTGGAAGCCCCAGGTCACGGCCCCCATGCGATGCTCTGCCCCCGCAGGAGCAGGCCCTTTCCCAGGGCAGGGGGATCTGGCAGTGCCCCACACAGGGTGATGCAACATCCCATCACCCTGCAGCACAGAAAACCCCAGAACGCACCAGGAGGCTTGTCAGGGTGATGCCACAGTGCTGTGTGAACAGCCAGCTTCAAGATGCTCGTCCCAGCACTCCCAAAATCAAAGGAAACCTTGTGCATCAGCTGTCACGAGACACCACGGATGCCTGGGGGGACACACATGCCATAATCACTGTTTGTGGGACAGTTGCACTAAGTGCACCCTCAAAAACAGAAGCACTTGAGCTTCCACACACCACGTTGTGTACATCAGTCTGCTCAATAACTTCGGTGTGTCCACCATGTGCAAAACTGGGAGAGGAAATAGGGAGGTTTGTCTCCATGCCTGTGGAGCTGTAGCAGCAACACCTCAATATGTTTGAACCAAAAGCTCTCGGAGGTAGGAGCTGAGCCTGTCCGAGGCGTCTGCATGCCGGCTACACAGCGGGGCAGGCTGGTGGCTCCCTGTGCAACAGGAAAAGCAACAACACCTAGAATTAATCTGGAACTCATAATAGTTCACTGGCACCTACTCTGCACCTAAATACCGTCTCGTGTAGCTTGGCCTTTGTTTACTCATCCCTTTGGCTCCTGCTCCCTGAGTTAGAGTCCATCAGCTGATTAATTCATCAGGTCACTCGATTTGTTTGGTTTGTGCTGCTCCATTGGACAGTGCCAGGTGCTGGTGTTGTACCCGTTGGGGTCATGCTTTCTGGCTCCTGTCGAGCACAAGCACCTGCAGCACCGCTGGCCCGCAGAAATAGGTGTCTCCTAGGGGAGAGGGCTTTGTTGCCCTCCTCCTTCATGAAAGACTAGAAAATGTCAGTGGTGAGATGCTGTCCTTCTTCTCATCCCCTCCCTGGCAGCCTTTGCTCCACCTCTGCTCCCACACCGTATGGCGGTGTGGGAAGATAAAGACAGCAAAACATCTGGAGCAGGGGAATGCAGGGGAAGGCAAACACGCTGCAGGCAGCTGGGCCAAGTACAGCTGCAATTTTGCAGGGAGGAAAATGAGTGGCATAAGCCCAAGGGCAAGGGGGAGCCTGGGGCAGGTGGAGAGAGGGGCCCAATCCTGCAGCCGGCTTGGAGCTGTGAAGCAGCGCTGATGCCCTTCGGCACAGTGATGCTTGGGGGAAAGTCAGTCACTTTGCTGGGAAGCCTTAGGAGAAGGGAAAGGAGAGGCAGGTTTTGCACAATGGTGAGGGGCTCCCCACCGCTCCCTTGGCAATCCCCCCGATCGCTGTGCTGGGGACACTGGGGACGCCCCGTCCTGCCATGGGTGGATTTCCAAACCAAGCCTGATGCAGCCCTGCCGCGAGGGGCTGGCACTGAGGAGTCGAGCGTTGAGCGCCAGCAGCAAAGGTTCCAGCGTGTCCGATGAGATCTGGCCCCGGGACGCACCGGTGCCTCCCTCCCTCTCCCTCCATCGGGCTTTCCTTCCAGAGATGGCAAACCCGCAGGTTTACCTACAGCACCCTAGAAACGCGGAGCGGCCTTCCAGAGATGCCAAAAATCCAGCACCCTTGTCGAAATTTCTGGGAGCACTCAGGCTCCGCCGGGATGCTTCATTCTGTCCTTGCCTGTGGTGATTCCCTCTGCCTTGGGCCAGCAATTACAGCTGCCTCTGATCTTTCAGATACATTTCTCCAGCAAAGAGTCTGCCGGTCCGATGACAGCGGCTCAGGCAGACAGAGGAGGTGCAGGCAAAAGGAGCCATGCTGGCAGGCACGGAGAGGTTGCAGAAGAAAAGGAGGGGAGCTCTCAAGAGACCCCCATACCCTGCCACTGAAGAGAAGGTGACCATATGCTGCCTCTGGTCCCTTCCTTGCAGCCTGTGGAGGTCCATGGGCTCCCTCCCTAGCCCCACGCCTTCCCACCCTGTTGGATTTTGATGCCGAGCGTACCCAAATTTCCACTCGTGCTTCTGCAGCGCTCCTGCGCTGGAAGGCCTTGGAGCAGGTGACAAAACCCTGCTTGTGAAGTGCCTGGCGATCCAAGATGGGTGAATACAAGCCGGGCGGCTGTTTCATCCACCCCTATAATTGCAGCCAGGGCCGGCAGCGATCTCCAGCCGTGCCTGGGGATGCAGGTGGAGGAATGGCATAGCACGCAATGTGCTTGGGGACAGCAGGGTCATGCCCTGCGCTTGCAACGACACCCCGGGTGCCACCAGCACCGAGGGCGGGTGTCGAAGCCGGTCCCACCGGTCCTTGCAGGTCCACGTCCAGCTGTGCATTTGCAAAAGTGCTAACGATGCTCTGCCCTGCAGCGGCACCCCCTGAATCTCACACCCAAACACCGGCCCAGCCCAAACCCGCTCGGATCAGCCGGTCTGGAGTTCAAACCCCGTTGTTGATTCAGAGATTTGTACAGCTAAATGCCAGAAAGGTCCACTCTGCTCCCACCTCCTGCTTGCCCAGCCCAGGCAGTGACATCTGCAGCTCTTGCATCAGAGCTAATAACCCTGTGGTTGAACTGGAGCAGAGTTTTTTCAGAAAGACTCCTTGCCTGTGTTGAAAGACTTGAAAGGTGGTGAATCTACTACGTCTCTTGGGAAGGTAATTGCTCTCCCTATTAAAAACCTGTAATTTATTTCCCATTTGAACTTTTCTAGGTTCAATTTGCAGCTGCCGGATCTTGCGCCATCGCTGCTGCATTCCAGGTCCGTTTGAGGCACCAGTCCTCTGTACAGATGCAGACCCCAGTCTGCCCAGCTCCTTTGCTCCTGCAGTGATGCCCTTGAGCTGTTTGGTTTTGAGGCAGGTTTTCCAGCCCTCAAACTGATCCAAAATGCTCTGCAAAACGCGAAGCTGAGTATGGGCTGTGACAGACCAGCTGTGATTTCACCATGGCTGGCTGCAGTTGCTACCTCTCCAACCCCTCCTTTGTATCTGTATGGATCATGCTAGGAATTTCAGCCAGAAAATGGCACTTGTAATCTCCTTTTTGCTTGTTCAACTGCATCACTCATGTCCTGTTCAGCCGCTACATTCTGCAGCCCAGCTCGGGTGTTTGGGGGAGCATCCTCGCCCGGGGACATGCTGTGGCACATTGCTGGGCTAGGAGGGATGGATTCCACAGTGACTCGGAGAGGAATAAATCCCCATCGATTTTGCAGCCAGACCCACTGGTGGGACTGGTGGGACTGGTGGGACTGGTGGGACTGGTGTGCAGAAGCGAGGACCCACGGAAGATGTGATGACCTCGGCCGATCTCAGCTGCACAGCACCAGACTCCCAGTCCAGCACCACCCTTGCCCCCATGCTCCGTGCCCCTGTGGGCGAGGCGTGGCGCAGGACGGGGACCCCCTGGGGCCACCTCCGCCCTGCGAGTGCCCCGGTGGGGTCACGCCGGTGTCGGGGACAGCGGGGACAGCCCGGTGGCCGGACAGCGCCGCTTTCTCGCCCGCCCGAGTCACTTCACCCTCACAGCCGTGCCCGAGAACCGCGAAGCTCTTCCCGCGGAGGCTTTAACCACGCCCCTCCCCGCCGCTGACCAATCGTGACGCGCGGGGGCGGAGCCTGTCGGCCGTCGCCCCGCCCCGCGGCTCTTCCCCGGCGGCCGCCGCGCTGGGCCTGACTCCGCCGGGCGCCGCGCTCTGCCCGGGCGCCGCGGGGCCGTCGCCATGTCCCTGCCCAGAGGTAGGGCCGCGGGCCGGGGGGCGATGGGCCGGGGGGCTCCGGGACGGGTGTTCCGGGGGGGAGCGGGGCTGCGGCCGGGCCGCGCCGTCGGGTCTGGCGTAACCCGCGGGGACGGGGCTGTTGCCCAACCCGCCGTGCGTGGGCTTCCCCGCTGCCGCCGGCCGGGGCTTCCTCTGCGTGGGCTCCGAGTGCCTCCCCCTGCCTGGTCCCGGCTGAGCGCCGCGCTGCTCCCCGCCTGCAGCCTGGCATCGCTCGCCGGGGCCGGGGCCGGGCTCCCGCGTCCCCCTGCGCTGCAGAGCCCGGGGCGGGTGTGCTGCCTGCAGGGGCAGGCGGCCCGCGGGGAGGGCGGGGGGAGCTTCCCTTGCGTGGGGAACGATAAAAATACACAAGTTTCATCTGCCGGAGTCTTCCCCCCTCCAAGAAACCGCCCGCGGCAGCTCGGCAAGCGGCGTGGCTGCCCTGGACAGAGCCCTCGTCTCGGCCTGACGAAGCGGTAAGGACGGGGGCGAGGATGCCGGTCCCCGCGGTGCCTTTCGGTGGCGGAGGTACAGCTGGGATCCAGCGCGGTGCCGGCAGCGCCGCGGCGGAGTTTCCCATCGTCTCCACCGTACCGGCTGGCAAACGTGACCGTGTGTCACGGGTGTTATTTATAGAGCATCGCCGTGACTAAGGTGGCCCGGTCGCTGTCCCAAGGTGAGCGCCGGCTGGCAGGCATCGGCCCGGGATGACACCGCCAGCGTGCCGGGATTGAGGAAGACGGGGAAACGGCTTCGCTGGTGTCTTGGTGCTCTGGGGAGCCGGTTGCATCAGCGCCGGGAGCGCAGACCGGACGGAGGAGGGAGCACACGGAGTACGGTTGCTGCCTCTCTCTTATCACCGGAATAAAATTTGAGGGGTATTCCTTGTGCGGGAGTGATGCACTGGAAACTTGAAGTCAGGAACCATGTGAGCAGATGAACGCACCTTGGCGTGACTTTTTTTTTCCCCCCTTTAAATGGTCCGTGTCTTAACCGGAGGGAATGTGGACCTGAGTTTCCTGTTTGCTGTGTAAGCAGGGTGTGAATCAGCAGTGATTTACGGTGCTGCTGAGCGGAGCTGCTGACTCACAGGTAGGAGCACATGCCTCCAGCCGCTGTCCCGCATTGAAAGGGATCAACCGGGCTTCTTAAAAAGGCTCTCATCGGGACGCCTGAGCCCAGACCTCTCGCTCAGCTCACAGGTGCTGTGGGCGGTGTGTGGATGTGTGGATGGAGGGAAGAGGTGAGCCTGGCCAAGGGACCGCTCGTGCCCCGCAGGAGACGAGGCCTGAGCTGGGCCTGGGAGGATTTCGGGGGAAGCAGTCTGGTTGACAGCAAAAGGCGATGCCTGCGGGAGCAGCTGGGAGCGTGGTGCTTTCCTCAGAGGAAGTTTGGAACCCTTCTGTGTCTGCAGGTTTCTGGTTGCACGGGGCTGTTGGTTGTGATGAACTGGTTCATTCATACAATTACTCCTAATATCCTTTGCTGGAGGTGTCGCACGTGTGCCGAGTGCGCCTGGTCTCTGCTGGCACCAGCAGCTCCGGGTCCCCATCTGACCCGAGCTCCTTTACCTCTGTTGGGGCAGCATTCAACACGGGGATCGATCCTGAGCATATGTAATGCATCTGCCTCTTCAAAACCCTCTCCTCGTGTCCTGCTAGCTGTCTGCTGTGCCTCTCCTTGGTTTTGCATCTGCCCCAGCCGTGCCAGCCCTCCGAGCGGATTTGCCGGCTGCCTGCTGCTGCATAGGGATGCTTGTAGGTCCAAGTGTGTGCACCCGCTGCTGGGACTGCAGACGCTGCTGGCAGCACTCGTGGCAGCTCCTTCTGCCTCTGCTTTCGGGTGGCCTGAATTTAAGCTAAATTTCCCTAATTTTCCTTAGGGAAATTCAGCAAGCGCTCTCAGGTTTCCTTTTGCTGGTTGCTTTCCCTTCTCGGGCTTGAGTGGATCATGGTAGTAAACGGAGGGTGCTGCGTTGAAGCTCTCAGGTTGGCTATTTCCATGATAGATGCGTACCAAAACTCGCCTGCCGTCATTTTGGCTTAGTCACGGGGTTGTCTCCTGCCTCGGGAGTTTTCGGGGATGCGCGTGGCTGGCTGTGACACGCGCGATAGGAATGGTGCTGGGCGAGAGCTTTGCCTCGCTCTGTGCTAAACATAGCTTGTGAGATAAACACCTTCTGGGGATTATGCAAAGCTTAGGAAAGATTTTGGCTTTCTTCCTCTTCCCGTTGCTCGTATCTGCTTGATCCAAATTATCTCGCAGGATCAGGTGTGTGGGAAAACGTCGCTTTGTTTCTGTGTTATCTTGCACTGTCAAGTCTGATGTTTACTAAAATATGCAAAAGCTCCCCGTTGTCTCAGGTCACCAAAGCTCCCTCGAGCTGTGTTTCATCGAATGGGTGGCACCGGGGGAAGGAGTTGCGTGCAAAGCTCCGGAGCTGCCGGTGTGTCCTCCTCGCAGAGCTTTGCAAGGGACGCAGCCTCTAGCGGCAGGTTGCAACACATGGCTGGTCCTGGGCAAGATTTTCCAACAAAGTCTGCATCTTTTTCGGTGAAATGGATGCTGTGAAGGGAGGGGTGTTGTATCTAAGAGGTTAAAGCAGAAGGGGAGGAAGCCTCGGGGAGTTTGCAGCCTTTGGGTGCGTACAGAAAGAGGGTGCAGGGTCTGTGTTAGACTCTGCGTACAAATCCAGGCTGCTGCCTTTCCTGTGGGGCTCAAGGCGTTTTGCTACCTGCGTGTGCAGCCCGTGTGAAGACCTGTGTGCCCATCACCATGGCTGTTGGCTGTGACTCAGGTGGCTGCCGGTGCCCCGGAAGCCCCTCCTGGAGGGACAGGCAGGAGCGTGTTGGCAGGGAGGCACGTGTCTCCCGAAAATGGGGAGCTTGCTGGGGAAAGCAGCCGTGCAGCTGCAGGGAGGGAGGATGCACGGATGGGGTCTGGAGGGAGAAGACCTGCTTGGCTTGGCCTCCCCTGGGCTCACCCAGTGCTCATCCCTGAGTAATTCAAAAGCCAGCCATTCTCTTTAGGGGAGACATCTTCCTGCAGGAAGATAGGTGCTGTTGGGGAGAGGGGGCAGGATCCAGCTGGAGCCAGGCTGTGTTTCTGGGGAGGCAGTTCTCCTTTGACACCGAGGCTTGGAAAAATCAGCAGCGAGAAATGCCAGAACCTGGGGATGAACTGGTACTTGTTCTCGTGGCATGTCTATTCTGGGTAGGTAAATAAGTGGTGGGGACGGGTCCCTCCCGCGCCCTGGCCGTGCCCTCCGCGGGAGCACACCACCGTTATGCGATTCAGTCGGCTGTGAATCCTGTACTGTCTCATGTGCCATTCACACTTTTCCTGCTGCCACCCCAAAAAAAGGCAGTTCTGCTGAAAATACACATGGGGCCGTGACCTGCAGGAGCAGGGCTTTGGCTTCGGGCTCCCGTTGCCTCTGGGCAGAGCAGCCACCAGCCTGGTGTCCCCTGGGCGTGTGCGGGGAGGGGGGTGGCAGGGCTGGGAGCTCTGAACCCACGGAGCCAGGTTTTTATTTTAATTTTAGTTGAAGCATCACAGAGCTTGCATCCGATTAATTATAACAGTCATAGAGAGAGCACAGCGCTTTGCTCCTGCCCTCTTCCTCGTGCTGCTTTCTGCTAGCATAACGGTGGGTGCCTGGAAAATATCATGTTGGACACGATAAATATTTAGCTGTGCTTCAGTGATCCATTTCCCTCCCTGGAGGGATGCTCCCCTGCTTTTTTTCAGTGGATAACACTTCTCCCTGAAGGCTGCTGCTTTTATTTTCCATCTCTGGGATGCAGTCCAGGGCTGAGCCGGAGTTTGCTTTGCCCCTGTTGTTTGCAAAGGTGGTCATTGCTGGAGGAAGGTCTGATGTGCTTTGTAGAGCTTCCCTTTGGGTGCCTGGGAATGGGTGCGGGTTTCTGGTCCCAGTGATTTTGTGACCCGAGAAGCCACTGCTGCGGACGTGGGGCTCTGTGGGTTTTTGGACGGAAGATGGTTTTCACTGGTGTTAATAAGGCGCTGCCCGGGCAGGCTGTTCGCTGGGGAAAGAGCTGGGAGAGGAACTTGCGTTGGCTGGGGAGGTGATTTTACTCTACCAACAAAAAGTTTGGGGTTTTACTGGCATGACTCAGGACTGCTCGTGGGTACGTATGGAGCTAGGTCTCCCCGCTGCCTCTTTTGCTGACAAAACTCTGTAGCACAGGTCGAGTGTTAGCCAGGGATTTTGAGTGAGGGAGAAAGCAGAGAGGATTTTTTATGGTAGAAACTGGAAGTTTCTGTTCTTTTTTCAGCTTGGGAGATACCTCATCTCCCCAGAGCCCCTTATCTGTGTGGGGATGATGCTGCACTGATTTTGTGGCAGCACTGTGAGTATAAATGTTTGTTGCCCCAAGGAATAACATAATTACTGGGCACTACCATAGCTATATCATGGTAGCATCTTGTGGCCCCAGCTGGCCTTGGTTTGCAGTGGGTCCAAATCTCTGCTCCCTTTTCTGGAGCTGGGACAAGGGCACCCTGCCTGCACCTTTCTCTTGCAGCTGCTTCTCTGTCCAGCAAAAGGCTGGAGCAGAGTTGCTGCCCGTGCGGGATACAGTGGGTTATGGTGTGGCTAAGGGGAAGGGCAGGATTTGGGGGTCTCATGGTCCCAGAGGGTAGGGGAGGGAGGGAATCGCTGCCTAATACTGGGCAAGGTTCTGGACCTGCAGTGGGATGAAGGTGGGGGGGGGAGGTGGACACTTTCCAGCATCCTTTCCCCCACTAATCCTGTGCTGCGTTGTCCACATGGCTTAATTAATGCACGGGCATAATACCACAGAGCTCCTGTGTGCACTCTGCTCTATCGACCTGTTGCAAGAGAAGATGGACAGCACTTTGGAAGAGCACATCCCTTTCAAGCCCCGGAGGCTGATGGGCTTTTCTGTGTGGCACGATTGCCCTTGTGTGCTGCTGGGTCTAATGTAGCGGGGAATGGGGAATCACTTGAATCATGGGCTTTAAGGTCAGAAGGGACAATGGCAAGCATTGTGCTTGGCTGGAGGTCAGGCCGTTGCGTCCAGGAATTACTGCAGCCGGTCCAACAGCTTTTGGGTGAATTAAGCCAGATTGTGTAAAAAGACACCCGATCTTGTTTTTAAAGACATCTAGTGCTGGAGTTGGGTTTCTCCAAAATGCGAGTGTTGTGACCTCAGGGAGCTGTTTGGCGCACTGGCGTGTGGTGCAGCGGGATGTCTCTGCCATGCCCCTGGCTCCCTCCTGTCCCTGGCAGCAATGGCTTTATAGCCCCGCTTGCCAGGAAGCGAGGGAAGGAGCAGCGTGAAGGTGATAGCCTGGCTGTTACCTCCTCCTCCGGCACCCGCTGGGCTGCCGCAGCCTCCGTCCTCCTGCCTGCGCTGTGCTCTGGGAGGTTGTTGCTGAACTAGGTCTGTCGCATGCTCTAAGCCTTAATTTCATCATTTCAAGTGAAATGCTTATTTTTTTTTAAAAAAGGTAAATTTCCATTAAAAACATAACTTGAGTGGAAGAGGGGGCAGGATGAGGAGGAGGCAAAACTTACCAGAAGTTGTTTGTAGAGCATCCACCCTTCCTCCCCCCACACCACGATTACCACCAAAGAAAAAAATCTAGTTTTGGAAAGGAAGAAACCTCCAGAGTGCTCGATACAAGTAATTTCCCATCAGAGGCTGCTAACCTTAGCTGTGGTTTGGCACTGGCATCAGCCTAACTGCTCGTATCCGATGAGCCCTCTGAGGATGACAGTGGTGCTTGGACCCTCTCCTCCCCGGGAGCTGCATGTGGGGCACCAAGTGTCCCTTGTTGCGGGGCGTTTGTACCTTGCTTGTCTCATCTCCTGCCTTGATAGTGCCTGTCATATCTTTTAGGAAACTTAAAAGCAGCTTTTAATGATTGTATTTCGTTCCCATAAGGGTCTCGGAGATTTCCAATGAGGAATGCATAAAACCCTGTAGCGGGGATCGGGTCCTGCCGGCGTCTCTTTGGCGGTGCCTTATCGTCTGCTGGTGATGGGTACAGGTGCGACCGGCAGTGCAATGACAATGACCTGCGGTGCAGGGCAGAGGGACAGGAGGGGAAGAAGCTGGTCTGCAGGGCTTGGCAGGTGACAGTCATGTGTCTGACAGATCATAAACACGCAGGGCTGGTTACATGGACAGGCCGGGGGTGGTTTTGGGGAGGATGACGAGGTTATCTAGGGAGTGTCAGCTTGTCTGGGCTTGCAGGCCAGTTAGATATTGCTTTGTGGTGCAGGTATATAAATTCCCTCCTAGGCTGAATCTCACAGGGACAGCTGACGAAGCAGCCTGCCTGCGCTGCAGGAGTTGGCTATGGTGGGTCTGGTGCCATGCAGCCCTGGCAGTCTTTACTGGTGTTAATGGCAGCCCTTTGAGGTGGCAGCATCCTGACCTGACTTGCTGGAGGGCATTTGCCATCCATCTCAAAGCAGCCAGAGCAGATGTCCTCTCCTGCTGCATGCATCTCTCCCTGCAGGAGAGTGTTTCCCATTAGAGGCAGCGAAGAGCAAACACACCGCGTGGCAGAGGTATTTTTTGTTCTAGGATGGAGATCTTGGTTTACTTGGTGTCGGAGTGACAAAGTTGAGCCTTGAGAGGGAGGCGATGGAGCAGCAGAGCATGCAGCCCCGAGGACCGGCAAGGATGGCCCCCCTGAGTCAGGCCTGAACGTGTGCCCCACGGTGCAGGGGGTGTGTTGTCCCGAAGGACGTCTTTGTAGCTCGTCACTAAAATGACGTGGCTCTTTTTCTGAGAGCCAGATGTGCTCACCATCAAGGCTTTTTAAGAAAGCTGCTCTGCATAGTTAAAAATCCCCTGCTGCTGTGGACTGCTTGGTTTCTCTCCTGACAAGCTGCCAAGTTGCACCTCAGCCAAAGATGAAATGATCTTGTGCTGATACATTGCTTTGGCTGCTCTTTGTCATCTTCCAAGCACCTTTGAAAGGTGCTCGGGGGGTAGGTGGCAGGCCCAGCCCCACGTGCCTGTTTGTAAAACCCCGTGCTTGCACACAGAAAATCCCTGCCGGCACAGGGCAGGGCAGCGCAAGGCATTTTTGTGCATGTGCACGTGTTCTCAGCTGGCTTTCGAGGCTTCCCTGGTCTCCCCACAACTAAAATCATCCACCCTGTGCTGAATCCATACCTGGCTTGCCCACGAGGCTCCCTGCTAACTGCCATCCCCATCGGCGAGAGCTCAGTGGTCAGAGGACCCAAATGATGTAACGGTGCAGAAAGGAGGATGCGGGTGCTGGGAGGGCGGGAGGTGGGTGGCGATGCTGCCAGAGGACCGGCACGGACCTGCCTCTGTTCTGTGCTCTGGCTTTCTCTCTTTGGCAGCACCCATTTTCCTTAAGACTGGAAGCAGCCCCATGCTGCCTTAAGGCTGCCAAAAAAGGAGGTGGTGGTGGGTGTTTTATATCTGCTGCTTCTACAGCCCCCTGTGTTAACTCTTCCTTAGCATCTGCAGCCCGTTTCCTCCAGGTTTTTGGTTGATTCCTGTGATTCCTTGGCTGTGAGCATCACTTGCCTTGAGCATCAGTGGTGAGCACCGGGTGCCAGAGGAGGGCTGGCACCAGGCAGGGCTGGGGTTGTCCTCTGAGCCGAGGATACCTGCGGGGCTGAGCCCTGGCCGGGCTGCCTTTTGTGCTCTGCAAACACTGTTCTCTTGCCCAAGAGAAGCTTTTCGCAAGTATTAATTATGTCTGCCCCTGCCTGGCTTGTTGAAGGATGTCTGGGTGATGAGAGTAAAGCAGAGGCTGGAGAGGAGGTGCCTCTAGAAATTGCCAGGCAGAAATTGTGGGTGAATATTAATTGAAACTCTTATCAGCCTCGCATGTGCTTTGCTAAGGTGCTAGGAAACAACTCGGCTTTTCCTCCAGCTGCTCTCCTGTATGTGTGGTTTCCTTTTCTGTGTACATTCCAGGTTGCTGCAAGAGTTTACCCTTAATTTTGGATCCACAAAGAATTTCTTGTTCGGTAACTGTGGATTTCCCCATGGGGTTTTACAGTCGCAGCTCAGTGAGGGAAACCGTGCGTAACCGTTGCAGGGACGGGACTCAGCACGCGTTTCCCTTTATCTCGAACAGGTCTAACGTTTCACATGTCTCCTTCCAGCTCCCCTCCTTGCCATTTCACATGCTGCCCTGCAGGGCACTGCTCCTTCCCCCAAAACATTGATGTGATGCTCGCTCTTTGGGTGTAAAGGGGATTTAAAAAAAAATATTATTTCTTATTTAAATAGAAATGGTTCTTAGAAGCCCTAAGCATGCCCCGTGAGAAGCTGCAGGCTGAAGTGCACTGAGTTACAGCCTGCAAGCTTGTGAGCTGGGACATGAGCCGGATGCGTTGGGACCAGCCCATCTGCAGAGACCTCTGGCTTCCTGGGACGGAGTGACGGCTCTGTAATCCGGCTTTACTCGGAAAAGTCTGCAACGCTGACTTCCCCTGAACATCGGAAAAATTGCAGTGCAATAGGTGGATTCGAGAGAGGCAGGCGAGGAGTGAAAAAAGGGGAGGGAAAAAATAAAGCCCACCCAGAGGGAAGCAACAGAGCGAGGCTGTGCCCTTCCTGCCGGCGGCCACGTGGGACCGTGGTGGCGAAACGCCACTGAGCTGTGGGCACATTTCCCGCGGAGCCCCTGCCTTTCCCAGGCACGAATCAAAGCTGCCCTGTGGGTACTGGGCAAGTCCGCTGCAAAATAGGTGTTTTCCCCATGCAGAGCTGTTGCAGCCTCAGATAAGAGCCCGCAGCAGGGAGGCGGGAGGGGACAGTGCAGGGTGATGCTGGGCAGTGGGGCTGGCAGAGGCTTTCAGTGTGCTGGTGGTCCAGCCTTTCACTGGGGAGGGATTTTTAAGCTTTGCAGTAGGGAGTTTGGAGGAGCAAAGGAGAAATGTTTGCAGGTGACTTCTGCAAAACGTGGAGCTTGGCAAGTATGTGGTACTTCTCTTTATATGTGGATACATATCTCTCTCTCTCAAGCTTACTTTATAAGATAGATATATAGATATATCTTACTTTAACTTCCTAAACCAATGAGCAGCAGGAGCTGATCTTGTGGACCAAGTGGATGTGGGACATGCTCTGGGAATGTGGACACATATCTGTCCTCTGGGCCAGAGGACCAGCAATGGGAGAGCAAGAGGTATGCGGTGCGGGTCGGAGGGATGGTGTGGTTAATGCCAGGAGAAGAGGCTGCAGGTCCGGCTGGCGGCGGCTGAGCTTTCCTGGGGGTTTCGGGAGCCAGCTCTCCCCTTGCTACATCAGCCCTTTCTCCCAGCCCCTGTTGCAAGCAGGTCATGGGGACCAAACAGGTCACCTGCTGCCTCTCTTGACTTGGGAGCATTGTTAGTGGTTGAGACTGAAGCTTTTCAGCTGGGTGCTGAGGTTTGTGTGTGGTAACAGGCTTTACATGGAGATAAGGATGAGCTGCAGCCTGAGGGGAATTGGACAGTGTCCATATTCCCTGGCTGCTCTCAGCCTGCGGTTTTCCTTTGTCTCGTCTGAGCCCAGGGAGGCCTCCTGGCTCCCCCATCACGTTGTGATGGGGTGGATTTTTCTCTTGGAAAAACTCAGTGGAGAAACTGGGGGCTCCAACTGGCTGTGTCTGCTTTGCACCAGCTCTCTGGTGTGATGAGCCCTTTGCATTTGTGTCTTCTGCTTGGTTCCCTGGAGTGGGGAGGGGACAGGGTGAGAGAGGCAGGGAAAAGGGATGGCACCAAAAAGAGCAAAGAATTGGTGTGGGACAGCAGGAGACATAGGGGAGTGTACCACAGTGCTCGCCTGCTGCTTTCTGTAAGCTGCTGGATCAGCACCCTGCTCCGAAAGAAATAATAGAAGGTTTTCCCTGCTCCTCCACCCTGGAGATGCGGTGCCAGGTCACCACTGGGGATCGGAGGTTTTCCTCTGAAGATGCGCAGGCTTCATCTGCCTGAGCCATGGCGGCATCCCTGGGGCATCCTGGGATGGTGGAGAAGCTCCTCTCTCCTGAGCCGTGCCTGGGCGATCCCTGGGTTCCTCTGTCTCAGGTGGGGAGAGTGTCTTGGCATGGATGTAATTGGGGAAAAACAAGGTAAAAATAGCAGATGAGTTTGTTGGGTCTGTTAGGCATAAATGTCCGTGTTGGTTCAGGCAGGCAGAGCGCAGAGTCGGTCCTGCCTGTGCCGTGCTGTGGCTGGCCATGATGGACAGACCTGTTATGACTCCTGGATCCCCCCAGCTGAGTCTGCAACATTTGTGGTGAGAGAACAGACCTAAAGCATGTGAACTGCGCACACTTGGTCCCGCGTCGCCAGGAAGCAAGAAACAGCAGGCTGCAGGATGTCCCCCTCCAGGTCCCGGAGGGTAACGTCACCACCAACCATCGAGCAGCTGCCTGCCCCGTTCTCCAGCGCAGATGCTGGTCTCGAGAAAGTCATGCCTGAGGCCTCTGGGCCAGGGAAGCACCTGGGTTGGTCTCTTGTTTCTGCCTCTCTCCCGGAGCAGGCGGCTGCGGACATCGAGGCCTTCCTTGTTTTTTTCCCCCTCCATAAATTCTGTTTTCAGAGCAGGTGCCTGCTCTGTCTTACATCATTTGCAGACATGAAGTCACTCTATCCCTGCCCAAAATAAATTGGAGGGATGGTGGTAGAAAGCTAATTTTTTTTTTTTTTTTTTTTTTTTTAAGAATTGCATTAGAAGCAGATAGGGAATACTTTGCTCTATTGCCAAGTTTACAGAGTTTTGGGGACACCTGGAAGTACTTGAATTGCACCAGTTTGGATAGAAAGAGAGTGTCTGTTGACTCTGGAGTTGAGTTACAGCTGACAATTAAAAAGTCAAATGATTCTTTTCCTTTCCCAGAAAGAAAAAAAAACCCTAACCGTGTGCCTCCTGTCAAGCTGATCTATTCCAAAAATGATTTGAGTTTTCTCTCCCATCAGGAAGCTGTCACCAGCCGGTCACATCAATTCCAAACAGGGTTTATTTTTTCATGGCTTCGTCTATGGGCTGAGAAATCAAAGGGAGGAGTGTTGCTCTGGGGAGGGCTGGGTACCTGCTGGCCAGGAGATGGACACAGGTGATGGTGGCTCTGCCTCTTCCTTTTTCTCTGCTTTTTTTTTTTTTTTTTTTTTTTTTTTGCATGCTCTTTGCTTCTCTCTAAGCACCATCTCCTTTGCCTTCTCCTAACAATTAAGGCGTTTGGGCTGGGATTGCTTCCAGACCTTTGTCTCGTGGCAGCACGCCAGCGTCTGCAGCTGAGTCGGTGCAGCCCGGGCCGGTCCCACGAGATGGCTTGTAGCCGCAGGTTTCACGCTGGCTGTGCATTCTGTGGGCTGGCTGGACCCGTGCACTGCCCAGCTCCATGGTTCCTGATGAACTGTGGGCTGGCTTAATTACCCATCCCAAGCGTTATCTTACACCGCGCCCCCCAGCCTATCCTTGGTGGGTCCATGTTGGCATTGCGCTGCAGCTGAGCTTTGAGGAGGTGTGGCCTCTGCTGCTGCTTTTTTGGGGAGAAAACCCAGTTGGAACGATGGATGCAAAGGAGGCAGTCTTCTGCCCCGCGGAGGATGCTCTGCCTGCACCCCGGCTCAGTGTCTGCTCCAAAGAGGTGCCCCTGTGACCGTAACCACCTTCACACTGGGGTTTTGCACAAGCTCTGGTGCAAAGCAGCATGACTCTTGGCATGTATGTAGCGTGTCCTGTAATGGCATAGTGCAAATGCCAGCTAGCTGGTGCTTTTAAGCTTCCTAAAGAGAGTCTGGTCTCTGCTTGTGTGGGTTTCTCGGAGGGGAGCCCATGCGCTCCATCGTCACAGGGCTGCAGGATAGCAAGCTGCCACCTGGGAACAAAACACAAAATCAAACGTTTTTTCCAGCCCTTGGGGTTATGCAGGTAATGTAAAAATACAACTGGAATGTAACTGGGCGGTGACATCCTCCCAGAGCTGCCGGCAGAGCTGGCGCAACTCGCGGCGGCGTTACCTGGCCGGTGCATGGAGGCCGGGTGTGGCTCCGAGCCCCAGAGGTGGCAGCGCAAATGTTGGCCTCTGGCTGTCGGTAGCTTTGGCTAATGTGCCTGTCCCCAAAACCCTCACTGGGTACCAGGAGGTCGCACCCTTCTCCCTTGCATCCATCTCCCCCTCACCCAGCCCTGGTGGCACCGTCGGTGTGACATCCCACTCTGCCGGAGGAGACGAGCCCTGCATGGTATCGGTGATGGATTGTTCCCAAGCACCGTCCGAGGGGATGAGAAAGATGACCCCGTTACCTTTCCCGTTGGATTCGGTTCAAATGTTTTGTTTAAAAATAGAACTGCCGCAGATTTTCCAGGCTGTGTGTCCCGTGCATGGCTCAGGCACGCAGGGCTTTCCCGTGGGACATGCACCTCGTATGTCGAAAGGCAAGTGCATCCTGGGCTTGGGACAGCGGCTGCGTTACAGCCTTGGTCAGGGAAACTGCTGCAATTCCTGGTCAGACAGTGAGGTGCAGTGGGCATCGGGCAGCACGGCGCTGGGACGGCGTGGCCAGCTGGTGTGTGGACTTTTCTCTGATCAGCAGGAAAGGGGTATCCCGTGAAAATCGCACCCCCACTAGTTAGGCAGTGACTCTTCTTTCAGGGCAGCTGAACCGATTAATTTTTTGCTCAACCCCAAACACCTATAAAAAGCTCCTTGCTGACCCTAAATGGGGCATTCCTTTTTTGCCACTTGCGGCAAAGCGGTTCTTCCCCAGTCTCTGGCTGCGATGGTGACCCAGCCTTAACCAAACCGGCCTCGGGAGACGCTGCCTCTCCGCAGGGGAATGGTAGGGAGAGGGGCCCAGCATTGGCAGGGCACTGTTTGAGTTCATTGCTGTTTTTAAGGGTGTGCTCTTCCACTTATTCAAGCGGCCCACTGGCAGGAGGCTGCTGGGAGCAATGGGAGCGCAGCTGCCATCCCACCGGACCCCCGCCTTGTCCCTGGCTCTGCCCCAGCGTACCTGGACCTGCAGCAAGTGCCTTGACTTCTCCCCGTTGCAGGATTTGCTCCCCTGGCTTTCCTCAGCAGTTACGGGGTGATGTCCCAGCCCAGAGGCGTGGGGAGGCTTCATTAACACCAGTGAAACACCCCATGCCTTTTGTTCCTCTGGGATTACCGGTAGTGTATAAAGGGCTGGATGATTAATGTCAAATGATGTGCGTCTTTCAAGGCCGGGCAATTCCTACCGTGTCGGCAAACTTTTGAAAGAACTGCCAATGGTGAGACTTGAAAGGATGCTTGGGCTTGGTTTTGGTTTTTTGGTTTTGTTTTTGGGTTTTTTTTCCCCCTACTTTTTTTTTTTTAAGATGCTTTTGAGATGTCAGGAAGCTCTGCTTTACACCGCCCCTGCTCCTTGGGCACTGAAACCCGACAGGACTAATTCAAAAGAAATCGTGTTTCCCATCCCACCCGCTGGGTTAGGGACTTTCTGCTCCAAAGCAGCACTGACTTTGTGAGTGTCTGCAAAGGTGCTCGGAGTGTCTTATGTCTGGGTCAGGGAATTAGCCATCAAGCCGGAGAGTTAATGATAGGAGGACAACGCAGCATCGTCCTCCCCAGGAGTGCTGGGGACGGGTGCCGGTGGCTCTCAGTGCTGTCTGCGATAGCAGCTCCTGCGTCAGCATCCTTTATGTGCTGATGATCTGTGCCTGAAACTATACCCTGGGAGTGGAAATACGCCTGAGAAAATATCTTCCGCAGTCCTTCTGGGGCTTATATAAACACTATTTAAAATTAGAGTTACTCATTAGGTTGGTATGTGCATTTACCTTGACCTCTGACTTTTCTGCCTGCAAATGTGTATGGCCTGGCACAGCCTACAAGTTAGGGAATAGCTCGGGAGTGAACCGGAGGCATATTTTCTATAATTAGTTTAAGGTAAAGAGCTGGTGCAGTATCCCCCCTCCAGGCTGACAGGGAAATCGAAAACAAAACTGCAGCCCGTCAAAGCCGAGTCTGGCTTTGATCACGGACGTCAGTGCTGGCTTCTGCCGGGCTGGTTTTGAGGGAAAGGGGAAGAGCAGCGATACTTTGCCACAGCTTTTCTTGCACATGTTTGCAGAGAAGTGAATGATTTTTTTTTCCACGCCTTCGTCTCTCTCCCTTGCTATTTACCAGCTAAATCCATGCAGCAATTTATATTTTGCCACTAGAGATGCCGTCTCGGTTGTCACCCTGGAATAGCTGCTAAGCTCTGTGCCGGGATTGTCATGGAACAATATTTCCACTATTTGTTGTGGTAATAGTTGTTAGTGGCAAAGCAATTAGCGTGTCACCTGCAGCACGAAGAAATGTGACCTCTTTCTATCCTGACACCCCCTCGGTACCCAAACCAGCGAGCGTGGGCTTCCCTCTGCTCTGATGACCGGCTGATGCTGGGTGGCAGCAGGGCTGTCCTCGAGCAAGGCTCGCTCTGGTGGGATGCCTGGGGAGGGGGATGGAGGAGGCAGGAGCGGGCTCTGCCTCTCTGCCTGCAGGCTGGGTTTGAATGATTTAATTTGTCGGAAGAAAACGCGTCCCACGGGGATGCACTGTAGCAATCCAGTGCTTCAATGGCTCCCGGAGCTGGAGCTGGCTCCCCCCCAGTTTCCTGTTGACGTCATCTGCTATTTCTTTGCTGCAGTTTTTACAACTGTTGAGCTTTCAAGGGTAATCGGAGCCGAGACCGGCCAACCTCAGCAGCTGCTGATGAGGGAACGCGGCACTACCTTCCCTGTCTCCCGCCGCTTGCCTTTGCTGCTGCTCCCAAGCTCACAGACCCCTGGGAGCCAGGGACGCTGGGCAAGGAGAGCTGCGTGAAGCCAGCA
Organism: Theristicus caerulescens; assembly: GCA_020745775.1. Taxonomy (NCBI): domain Eukaryota; kingdom Metazoa; phylum Chordata; class Aves; order Pelecaniformes; family Threskiornithidae; genus Theristicus; species Theristicus caerulescens. Next base: position 86,195,710 of record CM036562.1, read on the forward strand.
AGCGCTTTGGGCCATGCATTCCCACTGAAAATAATCATCGGTGCTCGCAAGAAGTGCTGTGTGCTGGATCCTGCGGGATTTTTTTTCCCCTCCCTCCTCTAGCCCGCCCCCATCCCTCTCTTCTGCCAGGCGTGCCGGCGCTGTTCTTCATTTCTGGGAAACCATGGACAAGAAGCAAGGTAGATGTTGCAATTTCCAAAACACGTGGTGGGGGAGAGTGAAGGGCTGATTCTGGTGCTAAAAGGCACCATGTAACTTTTTTGGGTCAATCCATGTGGTTTTACTTGTTGCTTGCTTGGGTGGGGGGTCGGTGTTTGCAGCTGGGGATCTATTTTTAAAGCACTGGAAACTTACATGTGTTGTGTGGGGCTGAAACACTGGCATCTTAATTGTAAAAAAAAAAAAAAAAAAATCTAGCATGGCTAAAGGAAAATATTCAGGGTAAAGCTAGCTCCTGGCTCCAGTTTTGGTTGCATTCCTGGGATGCAGGGTTTTCCAGCAGCTCTTGCGTGGTCGTCCCCTGCTAAAAAGCCTGTTGCATCGGAAAGGCGGGCGCCCACGGCGGCCCCGGCAGTCAGGAGCTCTGATTCAGCGCAGGCTGGCACATTGTTTTGGGGCTGCAAGGGGCTTTTTCTGAAGCGTGGTTTTTTTTCCTCCTCCTCACTTGCTTTTTTTGCAGAAGTGGCGAGCGTGGGGCAGTGATGACCCGCAGGAGCCTCTCTCTGCAGTGGGACCTTGGCGGGCCGATGAGTGACGGCTTTCGGCAGGTTGAGAGCCCTTTTTCCACTTCCACAGATAGCTTTTTCCACTCTCAACAGTGGAAAATAGCACAAAGTGTGCCTGTGAGGAGCTGGCTCTCATGACCAAAGCAATCAAATTCCCCTCTCTGCTTTGCACCCTGTCTCTAATTTCTTTCTTTCTTTTTTTTCCTTGATGCTTTTTTGTTCCAGCTCTTTCTTTGCAGCAGGGCTGGGATCCTCCCTCCAGCCTTCTGCCCTATCCGTGGCACTTGACTCTCCTCCTCGGATCGAGGAGAACCGGGATGCATCCCAAACATTTTCCCCAGCACTAACAAAGCGGTGCGGCTCTGGAAGAAGCCTCCCAGGTTGCAGCCGTCCCCAGGACTTCACCTGGGGCTGGAACCAGAGCCCTGGGGAGGCAGCGGAGAGGTTTAATTTCAAAGGTCGGCTTAGGCAAATAGTTATATTTACAATTCTTTAGATTGTCCTGTTTGTTTCTCTCTGCCCACGCCAGTGGAGTGGGAAGGATAAACCTCCCAGGGAGAGGTGCAATTTAATAGGACTGAAGTCAGTGGTGGAGACAAAGATTCAGATGTTGAATTAAGCAGTTCCAGGAAATGTCTGTGACAGTTCTTAGCTGGTGGAGGTTATAGCATGAGAAAAAAAATGGTTAGGCTTTTTTTTTTTCTTTAGGAGGAAATGGTTCCTTTCTTAGCATAAAGGATGCAGTTACGTGCCTGCACCATCACGTGGGTTACAATCTCATCTGCACCAGGAACTTCTGTCAGCTAATTTTCCCTTGCCTGGGTGCAAGGCGCTATGCTGCGTGCCCCCGTGGCCGGCAGCCCCTTCTGCTGCCCAGAGTGCCGCCCCGGCAGCGCCCAGCCATCCTGCGTGCTCAGGGCTGGCAGCAGAGCCTTGGGGCTCGCAGAGGTCACCAGGACATGTCCCCACATCGCCTGGTCCCGCTGCTGCCTTTTTGCCCACGTGGAGGGATCTCTAGAGGGGAGCTGCATTGCTTTGTGCTTGCAGCCACCCCTCTTGCAAGAGCGCTGGGAAACTAGCGTGTTTCCAGGATTTTCAGGTTACATAAACCATTCTTCACATTATAGCAATTCCTCCTGCACTGACCCTACTGGGATCCCAAACGTGGGAGAGACAGTGCTGAGGCCACGCTGGTGAGAAGGAGCTGACAGCCGCTGCCTGCGGGGGCTAAAAGCAAATGCTGCCCTGGGATGTACTTGAGACAGAAGGGCTTGAATTGCAAGGTCTTGTCATGCCCATCCCACTGCCTTTTTGTTCCTCGCATTTTATTCCCCCCCTCCAGCCTTCCTCCACCCTCATTCGCCCTGAAACAGTGCGTGGGCTTTCCCCGGGGGGGCTGCAGAGGCTCAGGAGCGAGGTCACCTCCCAGAGGGTGATGTGGCCAACTCTGGGCTTGCAGCAGGCAGCCCGGCAGCCTCCAGGTGCTTGGGGGGCGATCGCTGGGCTGTGCAATAGTGGGGAGGCTGTGCTGTGCCCCGAGCAGGCTGTGCAGAGCTTCAGGGCAGGACTGCTGGTCTCTTTATTTTTTCTTTTTTTCTTTTTTTTTTTTTTCCCTTTTTTTCCGGGCTGTGCTCAAGGGGAAGTGGTGCCTGCCCACTCAACCTCTGCCTGGTCGGACCCATGCTGCTGCTGCAAGCAGCAGGAGAAGCTTGCAGCAAGAAGCAAGAGTTCAGACCAGCCTGCAAGGTGCTGGAAAGCTCGTGGCAAATTTTGGGAGAGCCGTAACAGGCGAATCCAATCTCCGCCTTGGCTCCCCCGGCTGCAGGGAAGCATCGTGGCTGATTTTATGCCTGCAGGCATGGGCTGAGCTGGGTTTTCCACTGGTGTAGGTGGCCCAGCCAGAGCCTGGGAGCGGTGGCAGAATATCTCTAGTTTAATCGGTGCTTTTTCAGGTTGGAGCTAGGAAATGCGTTTTGGGGCTAGGTGTGATGGGGTGGGAAGGGGATTGTCACTGACCCTGGCAGTACGATGCTGGGAAGTGAAGGGCAGTGGTTTGGGGGTACTCCCGTTCTAGCAGAGTTCACGGGGCATGACTGATGCACAAGGATGTTAAATGACTTTCCTGTATGGTGCAGAGGTTTTGTAATGGGGAATCTCCTTATCCCTCGCTGCCCCTCTAACCCGTGCTTGCAAATCATCCTGCCTGCGAGCTTGTGCTCCACCAAACAACGCGCCCTATTGATTCCTGACCCCAGGCTGGTGCTCCCAGCTCCCTCTGGCATGGCTCTGGCAGCCAGGGCTAAGGCAGGGCTGACGCCGCAGCCTGCGGGACGCCTGGCTTGGGGAGTGTGTGGACCCTGCTCCTGCCGCATGAGTCACCGTGCTGTGTCCGGCACTGCCAGGGGAGCCAGCGGCACAGAAGGCGCTTTGTGCTGGCTGCGGGATTACTATGGCAATTGGGGAGAGGGAGAGCAAACGGATTAAGCAAAATACCAGCCAGGATGGGGGGCGTTTCAGGGCTTCGTGTAGAGGTCTGGCTGGTAACTGCCTGGGGGGGGCTGTGTGCAAGCCGCTGTCTGTGTTTTGGAGCAGGTCACGGGGGAGAAACGGTCAGTGCCAGGCTCCCAGTCAGCAGCGAGCTAAATCCATCCCCCTGGATGGGATGGGATGTGTGCCCACAGTGAGCTCCCCAACTTGTCTGGGTGCAGAAGGACTCTGGAGACCCCAGTTCTTAGGTTCTGTTTTCGGCCCCCCTATGCTGAGTAGCGAGAGGCTGGGTGCGGGAAGGGGAGGCATTTCTGAACCCATGGGTGGCGTCTTTCCTTTGATTCCGTCTTGCGTTTGCTCCTGTTGTTGCTCAACCAGGTATTTTGCAAAGTGTCATCAGTGGGCATGCTGGGCTATTGATAGTCCCCCTTCCAGCCCTGCTGCGTGGGTGATAGGGAAGGGAAACTTTGCAGGCTCACAAATTAGAAGCTGTGATTGCCATGACATGGTCATGTCTCCGGAGATGGTTTCCAGCTGAGTGGGATCGGTTTGAGGTGGAGCGGCTCGCTGGTTGGTTTCATTGAGCTGGAAGTTCACATCGCTCCCATAGCTCACGGGAGCTGCACTGGTCCCAGACCTTATGGGCCAGCTCTGATGCAGGAAAGGTGACAGATAAGATGGGGATGTGGACTGATCCGTGCTGATTCCCTCAGCAGGAAGAGATGCTGCTGGTCCCACAGTTGGGACCTTTGCAGTATCTTGCAGACCAGCTTTCACCTGCAGCCTCAGCAAGGTTTGCATTTGGGGAAGGACAGGGCTGGAAAAGTGGGTTTCGGGCACCCGTCTTAGCTGAGGCATCTGGAGCTGGCGGGGGACAGGTATGGGGATGGGGGCTGTCTGTGCTGGGAGCATTCTGGACACGTATTGTCCTTCTGTCTCACTGCTGCGGGGGCTCTTGCGCAGTGCTGCGTCTCCTGCTGAAATCCCAGGTCCTCACCTCTCCCCTCCCTTCCCTGGCAGCCTTCGGAGTGCTGGACTTTGTCCACACGCCTGTTCCCGGGAGCCGGGCAGGTAGGAGCCGTTTTGAAGGGCTGTCCAAGGCCACGCGGAGCCCTTGGCTCCCAGCCCGGTGCCTGGAGCACACCTTGCTGTATGTGCTTTTTAATGCATCTTCGAGGTCTGTGCAGCCAGAAGCGCCTTTAGCTGCAAAGCACAGCTGCCCCCTTGTCTCTCTTGAGGGGATCAGGACTTCGATGCTCTCAGCTGTATCACTTCAGCCCCCATCCCAGCCCCTCATGGTCTGTTTATTTTCCCAGCAAGCTGGGGTAGGTGGGTGAGCTGTATGCTGACGGAAGAACGGCTGGGGCTTTGGTGAGCAGCCTGGGGCCCATGGCACTGCAGGGAGCTGATTCTCAGCCCTGCGCACGTCTCCTCTGCCCGTTGCTGCCTGCTGGCCCCTGTGCTGGTTATCTCTTGTCCCTGTAGTTTCATCTGCAAGTGTTTTGGCCTGCCCTGGACCTGCCTGAACTCTGTTTCCCTCTGCAGTGGTGGGTTATGTTATCTCAGTGCTGTTTGGAGTTGGGGAGGAGCGGGAAGAAAGCATCCTCTCACCAGCCGCTCCTCGTGGGGCCGTGCCTTGTCTGGTGGGGTCTCGGCCTCTGCAAGCCTGGGTTTGTGGCCAGTTCACTACTGGCTCCTGTCTGATTTTGCTGTGGTTTCCCTTTGTTTTGTGTGGGGTGTCCCCTCTCCTGCTGGGACTAACTCCTTGGTTTTGCTTGAGGTCTGATGGCCGTCACCCTCCATGCCAGATCTGACCCGGGCTGCAGAATGGGTCCGGCTCTTCCCAAGAAGGCCTGGGTGGGGGCCGGGGGCCTGTGGGGCAAGGAGGAGCCGGACAGGGAGCGTTTTTTCGGGTGCCCTGTGCATCACTAATGGCATGGGGACCTCTTGTGGCTGGAGAAATGGGGATCAGGCCAGGCTTTGCTGGGCTGGGCTCTGGCAGCCCGTCTGCCTCCCTCTGCCTGCAGCGCAGCCGGGAGGGCTCGCCTTGGGCCGTGCGTGGGACCGTGAGGGATACAGGGTTGGTACCCGGCGGGTCTGGAGCATGAAGGCTGAGCTGGCGTCTCCCTTCTCTCTTTCAGATTCCAAAGGATCCTTGGAGCCGCACAAACCGGGTAAGCGCCCAGCAGAAATTGCAGCTTTAACCCATCTCCTGAACATCAGCAATTAAAATCCCCAAGAAGAGGGGCCTGTTAATGGCCATGAAGGGTAAAGAGCACTTTTGGGGTGCCTGAGGGGCACCGCAAGGCAGTGCTTGGTTGTGAGACTTGGAAAATGGTCTCTGTCAGTGCACCCCTGGGTATTTCTGCAGGAAAGTGCTCAACAGAGACATTGAGACCCACTTGTGCTTCTGGCTCTTGCCTGAAATTTTGGGCAAATGGTCGTGAGCACTGTGACCTTCTTGTCATCTTGCCATAGCTGCACAGATCCAGGCCCTGCCTCCCCTACCTGGTGCCTGCAGGCAAGAGGATGCTTGAAGGAAGAAAAGTAAAAATGCCAGTTGCTTACATGTGCATCTTCTCTTCCAGTGAAAAGCAAGAAGAAACGGGAGCTGAGGATAACATGTGTCCCCATCAAACAGCCCGTTGCCAACACAACGTAAGTGTCTCTGCTGCTTTAAGCCAGCCAGCAGTTCTTTGGAGCTGGATTCAGCGCCATCTCAAGGGGAATGGCCCATGAAGACTTCACAAAATCAGCATAGTTAATTTTTTTCTCTTGAGCTCTGGCTTGCGGGCGATGAGAAGGAATTACACACGTATGCATATGTGCATGCAGACACGTGCACAGCGTGTGCCTCTCTGGGAGGTGCCTGTTTGGTTTCAAATGGCTGAAAGGCAAAGGCTAGGAGACTGCTGGGAGACTCTTGTCAGTCTTTCTGCCTTGGCTGTGCTGATGCCAAAGGGCAGAGACACGGTGGAGAGAGCAAATCTGCCTGAGGGAAGAAGAGGTGAAGGTTTTTAGTGCGGGGGAAGAGAAGAAGTGGTGGCAGCTGGACCACGGCAGGAGCAGGGGGGTGAGGGTTGGGGGATGCCCTGCATGGCAGGGCACCCTCCCCCTGACCTGTGTGTCAGGGCTAGTTTGAGTTGTTTGCAGCTCCTCGCCTTGGTGCGAGGAGGACACAGACCTTTTGTGGTGTTGTGCTGCTTGGTGCCGGGGGCCAGTGCCCAGCAGCATCTCAGGGCACTGGAATTTCTCTCTGCCCTGTTTGCTTCTGGGGCTGATGCTTGTTATGCTGTGGGGGAGAGCCCAGGGTAGTGGCGCTTGGTTTGACAAAGAGCAGACGGCTAAAACTCCTCTTCCGTGGTGCTCTTCCAAAACACCTTGGGCTGCATCTCCGCTGCTGAGCCTTGTTTGCTCCAGAAACTCTTTCTAGAGACCCTCCCAGCTCCAGGAGAGCAGTGAAATCCCCAAAGAGGAAATATCACTACTGAAAATCCCAGGTAGATAGGGCAGATCTGCTGGAGGGAGAGCCAGGGGAACTCCCCCGTTAATGCTGTGCAGCCTAGCATGCGCACGCTGAGCCCTGCATGCAACAGCCACCTCCTTCCCCCACGGGTCCAGCTGTCTCTGCTCCTATGGGTGTTTGAATTTCCCCTGGAGAAGGGGTCACGCCAGAGTTTGCAGGGTGCTTGCATGCCCAGAGCGCTCACGTAAAAGCTGGTGCAAGGTATCCACAACTCCGTTTCTCTGTGGTTTTCAAGCTGCAGTGCAAATATTTGCACAGTGCAAGGCTTTTGCTGTGAGCCTGAAGTACTTCCTTGAAGCCACAGATTGCCATATTCCTGTGATTGGAATTGGGAGGCTAAACCAGTTGGGCAATCTTCACTCTTAGAAGGTCCCAGGGGATAGGGAGAGCAGAGAAGTGAGGCACGAGGGACAAAACGCTTGTGTTGGCTCTAAAAGTACCATTCTGCCCATAATGGGAAGTGGGCAGCGATGGGGAAAAAAGCCATAAAGGAAGACTTTCACCTGCGCAGCATTGTGCAAAGCGTGACACCAAAGTGCTGCCTTCCCTGCCTGCCACACTGCCTGAAACAGGCCTGCGAGTGTACACAAATGACTCACGGGTGAGGAATTACCTGTTGTTCCCTCGGCGTGTGTTTTGGGCTACGTGGCTGTCCTGTTACAACACCTGCCTGTCAAAACATGACAGCTGAGCTGCTCTGCCACAGAAACACCTCACCTTGTTGGTCTCGGTTCCTCGGGCTCCTGAGCAGGGATGGTTTCGTAGCCTGTTGGTTTGATGCATGTTTCACCTAGCTGAGTCTCTGGGGTTCTTGCTGGGTGCGTGCAGCAAGTGCCTCGTGGGCGTGGGCTGAAGTGTTACTGGCACGATTAAAGCATTTGTGAGTGTTTGGAGGGGGCTGGTTTGAACCCACGACAACAAGGCACAGTGGAAAGCAGCAGCTGAAAGTGCTCAAAGAAACGTGAAACCTGGCTCTGGCCAAAAGGGTTAATGAAGCTGGGCTTTCTCCTGACTCTCTCTCTTTTCTTGCAGGCCCCCGAGGAACTTGGACTCCAGAGCGTTCATTACCATCGGAGATAAAGTATGTGTCAATGTGGTTTATTTTTTGCTTGCTTCCAATTTTGTTTGCCCCTTGTATGGGGAGTTTTATGGATCTTGCCTGACAACCTGTCAAATCAGATCCTGAGATTTCAGAGCACCCCATGAGAAGGACAGTGCTGTTCTGGTGCAGCCTCATGGGATGCATCTTTGCAGGGATGAGACATCCCACAGCAGGACCTTTCCCCTGTGGAGCAATGGGGTGTCTGTGTGTATTTAGAGCAGTGACCATTGGGGAGCTGAACATGTCACCCTGCCTGCAAGAGGGCTCGTCTCTGAGCCTGTGCGCTCGCTGGCTGGTCTCTCTTGCCTGCGGGCAGTCCCTGCAAGGCGGGTGGGCGTCAAAGGCTGGGTGTGCAGTTTTGTCTGTAGTGGGAGATCACAGTGGTCCCTTGACAGCCCCACTGGCGACTTCAGTCTGAATGCACGGACCCGTCCCATCTGCCCTATATCAGCGTGGCCTCACTGTGCTCTCTGGCTGCCCCAGACAAAGTCCCCTCTGTCCTGCTGACCCACAGAACTGTGTTACTGCTTGTGGCCTAGGAGAAGCTGGGCACAAAGCTTCTCTCAGACTCTGCAAAGCCTCTCCTAGTGACCTGATGAAAAACACTGCTAGAAATAGCCACTGTCTCTCTTTTATTTCATTCTCTTGTTATGGGCTCTCCTGGGACTGCAGAAGGCTGTTTGCAAATGAGCTAAAAATACCATACATTGGATCAGCCCTATATCTAGCTGCTTACCTTCCAGGCTGGGAGCTGGCTTGGCTGATGGGCCTTGGTGCAAGGTTTTAGGGTTAGGGCACAGATAGGAGAGGAGAGAGGGGAGAGGAGAAGAAACGTTGGCTGGGTCCAGGGAACAACCCTGCTGCCTGTGTCATTTTCTGGCCATTGTGTTGTGTGTATTAATAGCTTGGGGAGAGATGCTCTCTGTAACAGCCTGGGCATGGTGTGTGCGACGGGAGAGTGCTGTAGCTTGGGGAAGGCTCTCTAGACTTGCTTCCTTCCCTGCTTTGCCTGCACTGGTGTTTGCAGGAGGGGTCTGGTCCAGGTACTTTTGGAGTGACACAATGTGGGATGGAGGAAGAGGGCTTGGGCAGAAGGCTAGCTTTGGGTTGTGGGCGTGGACGATGACCTTGGGTCCATCGGATCCGTGCAGGTGATGCCCTGTGTCCTCACTACTGACTACTGACTCTAACCCCCCAGGGCACGGGGTGAGCGATGCTGGGGAGGGGAGTGCCAGCTCTCTGTTGGTGCATTGCCTCTGTTGCTGGGCAGGGCGATGCTGGTTCCTGGAGTGTGCTGGGAACCGCCAGCTTCTGGGGAAGCCTTAGGGTAAATGCCAGGAAAAAAAAAAAAACCAACCAAAAAAACAATAAACTGGAACAACTGCAGAACACGTGTCCTGAAAAGCACCACCAGATCCTTCCTGGAGGCCCCTGCAGGAGCTGCAAGCCTGCACTGCTCCTCTGCCAGCTGCGCGGGGTGGCAGGGTGGGGGGTTGGGCGCATCCCCATTAGCTCCGCTCTCCTCGTTTCTGGATCCACCGTCCTGCCCAGGAAAGGGCTGGCACCTTCCTGTGCTGGGCAGTGCATAGCTCAGTGCTGAGCTCAAGCACGGACCTCTCTTGCTCCCTGCCTTGGCCGCCTGCCAGGCACATCTGGCTCAAATAAATGGAGCCGGGGCTGGCAGGAAGGTCCAGCGGACCTGGTCGCTGCTGGCTGTACCGTGGCCAGCGCAGAGAGGAGCTTGCTGGCCAGGAGCCACATCTCCCAGCTTGGCTCCTTAATGCCAAAGGCTGTTTCCTCTCTGCTCTGGGTGTAGCTTGCAGGCACGGTATCCGGCACTGTGCCGTGGATGTTTCCCACCCTCGCTGCCTTTGTGGCTACTGGGGCAATTTGGCATCCTGGTATTATATTTTTGTTCCCTGAGACCAGAGGAAAACTGGAGGCTGGATAAAGCCTGGCTAAAAGAAGGCCTGTGACTTATTAGGAGCAAAGAATGCAGTGCCTAAAAATAGCCCATGTCTCACTCAAACAGTTTGTGCCCTGCCCAGCAGAGCAGGCAATTACAGGGTAACATGTCTTTAGGGAAACTTGTTCATGGGTTGCACGGGAGCTCGCTGGCTCCCTGCTGCATGGGGCACTCTCTTGTTTGAGCACTGGCGATGGGTTTTTTGCAGCTTGAAGTGAGGCTTATGTAGTTGCACTTGCCTGAGCTTCTTCATTGATGCTAACTCACATTTTACCTTGCTGGCTGCTTTCTGATGGTGGGAGAAAGTATTGAAAGCAGGTAAAACCCATTTGAACTCTCCGATAATTAGGAATTGAGTTGCTGAGTTGCTGCATGCACCATCCCATATAAGAGTGGCTTGGTGGAGGTGTTATTAGACACGTAGGTGTGTTTGTGACCGATGATCTCTTGGGATGCGGGGCAATGTGGGGAATCCCTGGCTGCGCATGGCGATTTGGAGCTGTGGCACAGGCTCCTGGCTGCTGCCTGTGTTGGCACAGGAGCTGTTAAAATCCTGCAAGTAGTTCAGCAACCACAGAAATACCCTTGTGTGGGTAATCCCGAGCAGGCAGAGAGGCACCAACCTTTGGTGCCCTTTCCAGAGGCAGCGTGCCCTGGCTTAAAGGATGAAAGTCCTGATCTCTAGCTGCAGAGACGGAATTAAATGAGCCCTGGTGAGTACAGGGTGAGAGGGTTTGGGCTCTGATTCAACAGAGCAAAAAATATACCCATCTTCTCTAAGTGTGGTGCCTCTGGAGCTGGTGGGGTTCTGTAGGTACCATCGTTTGGAAGTGCTCTGTGTGAATGAGCTGCAAGGGTTGGACCTCTGGTGATATCCTTGGTGATAAGTGTGCCTTTGTCTGATTTTTGTCTCTCCAAGAACTTTGAGGTGGAAGCTGATGACCTGGTGGCAATTTCGGAGCTGGGCCGTGGGGCCTACGGCGTGGTGGAGAAAGTCCGGCATGCGCAGAGCGGCACCATCATGGCTGTGAAGGTGAGGACAGCTGCTTGCTGAGGGAGATGGAGGTTGGGACATGCAGCTCCAAGGGAGTGGAGAGACTCTGCTGAACTCCACCAGTCATAGCAAAATGGGGACAGACTTGTCTCGGTTTGGCAGCCTCTGGTATCCCCAGTGTGGCTTGGCTGTTGGAGGGTCTGTGCTGATACCAGCTGGACACTGTGGGATTGATCAGCAGGCTCTGAAAGCCAGGCTTGGTGCCTGCAGTTAGCGCAAGGTTTGGATGTCAGAGTGCCTGTCCAGGCTGCTGGCCTGATCCTGTATCTGCTGACAAGCTTGCCAAGGGTTTGTCATTCATTAAGGTGCTGCCTGGAAGAGGGAATCCAGGCATCTTCTGGGATGCTACTGGCCTCAAAATAAGCCCAAAACACTTGCCCTGGCCCCAGAACCACAGGTCCTCTGAGTCAGCCTGAGGGATAATGGTGCTATCCCACCTACATCAAAACCCTCTTCTTTCATATTTGTCACAGAGGATTCGAGCGACTGTGAACACTCAGGAGCAGAAGAGGTTATTAATGGACTTGGACATCTCCATGAGAACAGTTGACTGCTTCTACACTGTCACCTTCTATGGAGCCCTCTTCCGTGAGGTACTGAGCCGGTGGATGGTGGGCTGGTGGTGCAGCTGGTGGGCTGCACAGCACCTGGGGCCCCTGCAGTTGTGCTGAAGGCACTAAACTGTTCCAAACCACCTCTGCTTCCTTCAGCCCAGCTGGGCTGTTTCAGATGCTGCCATGACTTAAAGTCAAAGGCTTGCCTCCATCAGGCAGTGTTGAGCAGGTCCCGTTCCTCACTTCCATGGCAAGTGCCCAAGCACGTTGTCCATGGCCCAGACCGGCTTTGGGGTAGACCCTCAAAGGGAGCAATTGCAGGTAGTTTTGGTGGTACTTGGACATCTGTGCCCATCACTATCAAGTGCGGAGCCCGTGTGCTGGTGGTGTGGCCAACAGTGGCTGTGTGGCAGGGACGTTGGCTGGCCCCATGTGGAAGGGGCAGTGTCTGTTTGTCCATCCATCCCCACCTCTCCCTTCAGCTCTGGGGATTTCCAGGGGATTCCCTCTCAACTGCTTTCTCTCCATCTGCAGGGTGACGTGTGGATCTGCATGGAGCTCATGGACACCTCCCTAGATAAATTCTACAAGAAAGTACTGGAGAAGAAGAAAACCATCCCTGAAGACATTTTGGGGAAAATGGCTGTGTCTGTGAGTGCCTCTTGGGTTCTTATGTGGTTTTGTGTATCCCCTGAGCCCGTTGGAGGTCTCTGTTCAAGCCCACGACATGCAGAAAACGGGTGGTGTGTTTGCAGTGGAAGGCTGGTGCTGTGTTTGATTAACGGATACTCTTTCACTGTGTTTGTTCCCAGATTGTACGAGCTCTGGAGCATCTGCACAGTAAACTGTCCGTAATCCATAGAGGTAGGTGCTGGATGGGGTTAGTGTGATGTGGCTGGAGATCTAGCCTTGAAATAAGTTATGTGAGGGCTCCTTCCCAGATGTGTGGTGTGTGCCTCTGGGATGCCTACAGTGGGGTCTAAAGGTACTTGGGACCATTGTGGACAGATCTAGATGCCCAAGGCCTGTTCCTGAGGTGTATCCTTCATGCATCTGCTTGCATGATGTTGTTCTCATCCTCCTTTCCAGATGAAGGGTTGATTATAATGACTGAATTCCTCTCTACCTGTATTTATATGGACATCTCTAGCTCTCTTTCAGTACAGAGATGCATCGAAGGCAGCTCTTGGGGATAAAATCCCCTAGTCTTCCTGGCTGGTTAGTTCTAGCAAGGTGAGGGCTGAAGGAGACCTTGCAAATCACAAATGGGAATTGTAACACTCAGGTCCTGTTCTTCATCCCAGTATAGATCCTTGTGTCGTTGTGGACAGATCACGATGGGCATGAGACAAGCTGTCCTGAGAACTTGGTAGAGTTGAGCTTTTACGGCTGTGTTGGGCACATAAATCTAAGGAGCTGGGGAATAACTCCTCAACATTTTATTTCAACCTTTTTATCTGCCTCGTTAGAGAGGAGGCCTGTTCTGCCTGGAGGCGCATGGTTATAGTTTTACTTGTGAACAACTTTTATTGAAATAAAAGACTAGTGGGGTTTTGTCTCCCTTCCCTTGTGTTAGGGCCTGCCTGCTCCCCTCCCAGGTCGGTGGGGAGTTTCCCGTCCTGTCTCAGGCCCTGCGATACCTCTGCAAAGGCTCAATCTGCCCTCTCATGTTCTCTCTCTTAGATGTGAAACCTTCCAATGTGCTGATCAACAAGGAGGGACATGTGAAAATGTGTGATTTTGGGATCAGCGGCTACTTGGTGGACTCGGTTGCAAAGACCATGGATGCCGGCTGCAAACCGTACATGGCTGTAAGTGTGCTTGTGTAGGGCTGGAGCTGGCAGCCTTCATCTGCCTTCAGCCTTTACACAAAGAGGCTGCTGCTTAGAAATCAGTCTTGGTTCACCTCTGTCCTGAGATAGAAACTTCAGAGTGCTCTGGGCTTCCTGACTCAGCAGAGTCCTCCAAGGACAGGATTACCCTCCCTGTAAGCCCTGCTGTGTGTGTTAATCCTGCAGTAGACTCTTCCTCTGCCACCTTCTGTTTGCAGAAGGGTAGCAGACTGGCTAGTGCTGGTTGTGGTGGTTGGAAGGGCTGCTCCTTGTTGGCTAGAAAATGCTGAGGCTTTTCTTGGCAGGATCATTTAATTTCATCCTCTCAAGTTGGTATGAATTTCTATTTGCCATCCGTGGCATCTCTGTGGGCAGCTTGTGCTCCTGGGGCAGGGATCATGCTGCAGGGATAGTACAAGTGTCACTCAGGAGCTGGAGGGGAGAGTCTATGTGGGTTGTGTGGAGCAATCAGTGCTAGATTTAACCTCAGACCCTGCCTCTGTGGGGACATGAGCCAGAGGAATCCACCCAACCTGAGTTTTGAGCCAGAGATGTGCTCTGTGGGGTTTGCACTGGGAAAACAAGATAGAGTTGTAATATCTTCCATTTTGCTGTTACAGCCGGAAAGAATAAACCCTGAGTTGAACCAGAAGGGCTACAATGTGAAGTCAGACGTCTGGAGCCTGGGGATCACAATGGTAACACTGAGGGCTTGGACTGGCACCCTGCAGCCCTGGGGTTGGGATGGGGTCTGTACTGGCAGGGCTCTAACCCTGCCGTGAGCGGTGGTATCTGGTGGCTTCACCCGTGGCTGGATGCCCACCAAACGGGGCTATATTCTGAGCGTGATAGCTCAGGGCATGAGATGAATTACCCAGGACACAGGGTGGTGCTGCTGCCCTGTGCACACAGGGGTACCTCACCCCTGGGCAAGGTAGCTGTGAGCCGGGGCATGCAGCCAGCATTGCCACCACTGCTGCAGCTCTTGTTGAGTCGGCTGGCAAGCTTGCCAGGAGATGAGCCATCTTCTGCCCCTTCTCTTTCCTCCTCTCCCTTCTTGCTGCTGGATCCTGGGGGATACGTAAAGGCCTGTTATCCCCACGTAGTTCCCTTGTACCCCTCCGCTTGGTTTCACAGAGCTACTTGTGTACAATGCCAGCTCCAGATAGCTCCAGTTAGCTCTAAACTATGTTGGTGTGGATGGCAGACTCCTAGGGGGCAATATCTGGATGACAGTGGGCTTAGTTGGACATCCAAGAGTCTGGCTTTTAATTGCTCTGCAGTTTCCCGTGCGCTGGCTGGAGAGGTAGTCAGTGGAGCAGGATTTGCTGCAGCTGGGTCACAGCCTTCCTGCATGCACCCCTTCCCATGTTAGCAAAGCCTTGCAGGAGGATTGAGGCGAGTTAGCCTGCCCTGCTGCAGCAAGGGGTGTCGTGCATGGTTTGTGGCAAGTCCTGCCTGCAGGGTAGCTCAGAGCAGCCAACAGGAAGGGGAAATACTTTCAGTTCCAAAATTGCAGCTGCTCAGGATGGTTTATCTACCTCCTGCAAGAAACGGATCTTGCAGAAAGCAGCTGAAATCTTCTGGCGCCAGAGGACAGAGGAAATCCCAGCTGTTGGCTTGAAGGGGATGCTGCTTGGGAACGCGTCTCTCGCTTTCCAGGAGACTGTCTCTCTGCGGGTAGATTATTTTCAGGAATTTTTTCTGCACCCTGTTAGCTGTGACTTGTTTTGGGCGCTGCATCCCTGCATTTGTGTGTGCTGTACAGATCTCTTGGCAAATATTCCCTCTTCCCAGCTAGTTTTGTCCGCAGTGCCAAACCCAAGCCCCTCTCCTTGATGTCCCCATGCCAGTGCAGAGCAGAACTGGGCTGGCTGGCTGGAAACGTAATCAGCTCCGGCTTTCCTCCCGAGATGCAGGAAGCTGTGGGGTGGGAGATTGCATGAATGACAAAATCTCTCAACCTTTCCAAAGCGGGATGGGAGAGGGGACCTTGCTGAATGCCTGCCAGCCTGCAGCTGAACAGAGCCCCAACCTGTCTGACTGCCTCTAATGTCTTCCTCCTGGGCTGGCTTCCTGTTTTTTTTTCTTTTATTTCTGAAGGGGTTTGATTTCAGACCAGCCGGTTTTAGGGCCATTGAGTTGCAGGGCTAATCCAGGCCTTTCCAGGCTGGTGGCTTCATTCAGTTTTCCAGCAGCAGGAGCTGAGCTCCCCAGGCCTGAGCAGGCGGGGGTCCCTGGCTCTGTCCTGCATTCTTTCAGGTTTCTCATTCCCATTCCATCCCATCCTGTCCCACCCTGCCAGGCAGCTCTGGAGGTTCTGCTGCCTGTCTTGAGATGGGAGCTGACCCTTGGTGGCATGAGGCAACTGCCCAAGAGCTATGACGGACTTTTTCCTGCTTGAATGGGTGACAGAGCAGAGGTGACTTGTAGGAAGGACCTGGTAATGGAGGTGGTTTGGCAAATATCTTCCTAAGTGGTGATGTAGCACTTAGTTTTTCTTGAGTTTGTGGGTTTTTTTTCTGTCTAGCTTATACAGTACTAGCCTGAAGCCCAGAGGCTAGCTTATGGAGAGCAAAGCACTTTGGAAGCTGGTGCAGAAATGGCGTGCTGTTATTATTATCTTTTCAAATAATCCCATTTTACATATCTTTGGCGGCTTCCTGTAAATGCATTAATATGCTGAGCCAGCCTCAAAAGGAAGTATTTTTGGCCTCTGGGTCTTTGTATTAAAAAAAAAAAAAAAAAAAAAAGTGGTATGACCCAAATTGAAAATGGTTTGTAAGGAAAGAGGTTTTTCATTTTGAATCTGAGCTGGCTGCAGAGGCTGAGGTAGGCAGGCTACGTGGGGTTGTGCTCATCTTGGTGTCTCATGTCAGCCTGTCTCCATCCTCAGATCGAACTGGCCATTCTTCGCTTCCCGTATGAGTCCTGGGGGACCCCCTTCCAACAGCTCAAGCAAGTGGTGGAGGAGCCTTCGCCCCAGCTGCCCACCGATCGCTTCTCCAAGGAGTTTGTGGACTTCACAGCACAGTGGTGAGTGTCTGGCAGGGACTGGTGGCTTCTCCCAGCCTGGCTGAAGAGGAGCTCTGATCCATGGGGGTTGGAGCAAAGCGTGGGGCTGGGTTTGTCATCCTATTGGACCCCATTTCTCCCCACCTTGCCATACCGAGGCTGGTGCTCGGCCATGGCAGGAAGCACTGCCCAAACTGGTATTGCTCTCGGCCTGACTCACCCAGGCTGGTTGGAAGGCACAGAGGTTTCTCTTCCCCTTTTGCAGTTGTTGCTGCAGAAATTTCGGTGGTTTCTGGCAAAGCAGCAATGAAACGAGAACAAACCCCTGGCAGCGTCTGGGTGCCTCTGGGTGAAAGCTGATTTGTGGTTTTGTGGGTACTACATACAGCAGCTGCTCCCCTCGGGGTGTCCCTCTGCTCCCTGTGTGCTGCTTGGAGCTGCCAGGCAGGGGTGAGCCCACCAAGGCAAGGCTCGAATGAGCCTTGAGATGATCTGCCCACCGTATAGATGGTGGGAAACCATCCCTCTCCTCCCCGTTTGTCGTGGTCTGTGTGGACAAGCGGGGCTGTGCAGGGCAGACTGCAGCGAGCTGCTTGGCTTGTGCTTTTTGTGGCAAAACACTGTGAGGTGGCCTTTCCCAGTTACCTGCCTGGCTGCTTTGCTGGTGGTTCAAACTTGCTTGGCCAAGGAGGGAGAGGAATGGGTGCTGCCCATGAGAAGGATGTCATGTTGGCTGGGAAGGTGAGATCCCTTGTGATAGACCACATACAGCAAAAAAAAAAAAAAAAAACCACAAAAAACCCCAACAAAAACTCTACAGCTTTTCTCTCCCATTTTTTGTCTTCCAGCTTAAGGAAGAACCCTGCTGAGCGAATGAACTATTTAGAACTTATGGTAAGTGTGAAGCCATTTCTGCTGTTTCTTATTGCAATGCATTTCAAGAGTCAAATGTATGGTCCAGCAGGTCCTAGGAAAATGGGACAACAGGGCATGTTGGTGATTTTTCAGGCACGGAGTGGGATGGGTGTAGTGTGTCTAAGGTGGAAGGGTGTGTTGATTTCATCGGTGTTAAGGTCAGGGTTTCTAGGTGTTTTCTTCCTCTGTCTTACCTGCTCTTGGCAAGTTTAGACCTCAAATGGTGGTAGTACAGCTGCCAAGGTGGGCTGTCCTGCTGGGGTTGAACCTAGAAACACCAAACCTGAAAGCGCTAGTTAATCTTTACACTAAAGGATGGTGTCTGTGGGAGCCCAGGGAGGAGGCTGGTGTCCACTTCTCCCCTAGCACCTTGCCAGCTGCGTGACATCCCCCAGGGACTGCTCTTGGGCTTGTCTGTCCTTGGGAGTCAGCTGATGTTGTCTTTGGTCTTGTTGGCAGGAACACCCTTTCTTTACCTTGCATGACACCAAAGAGACTGACATGGCCTCCTTCGTGACAGAGATCCTCGGGGAGGACTCCTAACTCAAACCTCACGGCTTCGTGCAGTCCCCTCCATCCTGGCTTCCCCACAGAAGAGCGAATGAGGACTCGAGTTAATGGTGGTTTGCACAAATCGCACTTCCCCAAACCATGGGCGTCTCTGGCCCCATCTGGCCTCGCAATCTCTTTTCTCCTTGCCCTGTAAACGAAATCCCCCAGGATGAGCCTTTTGAAGCCAACAACTTTCCAACTAAGCCACGGAGACTGAAGGCTCAGGAGTTCCCTGCTGACGCCAGCGTATCCCTCCTGGGGAGAGGAGTGTGCCCATTGGTGCCTGAGCGGAGCCAGGGCAGAGGGTACCAGAGGGCATCTCCCCTCCCTAGCAGCCTGGTGCACAGCACAGGACAAGGGGGGTTGTGTTTCTTTGCTGCTTGGGGAAGGCAGAGAGAAAAAATGCTGCTGTGCTTGCCCCACTCTTCTCCCCTGCCTGCCCAAAGCCCCTTCCCTGGCGTCTGGTCTCGCTCTCCTTCCCTTTGTGTCTGGCTCTCTGCCCTCAGGAGCCTATGCAGCTTTTTAGGGAGCTGTGGGACTCCCTGGGCATGCTGCTGTTCACACTAGAGGCTGTTTTAATGCCTGGCTCGACATCTTAATGATCCTTCGAGGCAGCACCAGACTGGGCGTCCCCCTCCCTCAATCGATACGCCGCTCCCTTGGGGGGGGTGGAAAAAAAGGCATTTTTTGATGAGCCCACCTTGATGCAAGCTGCAACCCACGCTCTTCCCACATCTGCCCACAGGACTTCATCCAGCACACAGTGCTCCCTTCCCCAGATGGGCACGAGGTGATGGAAAGACCAGCAGGGCTTCGGGCACTGCCTCTCTCCCCTCCAGCCCTGGGCTGGGAGGGCGCATCCTCCCCTTTGGGCATCTAATGCCTTTTGCAGCCCCTGCCTCCGCCTTCCCCGGCTCCTGGAGAAGACATTTCTCCATCTCCTTTCCAGCCTGGAGCTCGTGTAAGACCTCGCACTGTGACACCCGCTCGTTTCGGAGGCCATACTTGCACCCCTCGTGTCCCAAACTGCCTTCGAACCCTCCAGCTGCCCGCTGAGGTGTCAGTCGAGATCGAAACCCCAGTGACTCACACGGGGGCTGCCGACAGTTGTACATTTTATGTCTATATATAATGGACTTTGTAACATGTTTCCTAGTTTTAATCTAACTTGCTATAAATTAAAGCCCTTCTGTGTGGGAGGAGGGAGAAGCAGTTCCTTCTCCGCTAACAAATCCACTGTGAAAACCTGATGTGTTTCCCCACTCTCCCAGCCTGAGCACTCTGCAAGGAGCTACGGGAGGGAAAGGGATTTCTGTCTTCTACTGTATAGGATCACAGGATAAATGCACCGGCTGTGGATTTTGTTGGGTTTTTTAATAGATTGAGTTTTCAGAGGGATTTTTTTTCTTTTCTAATATATATTTGTGTGTGCGTATGTGTGTGTGCAATATATATATTATATATTTTTAAATCAATGATGAATGTGTGAATGTCTGTGGCCAGCAGATTTGGTGAAATGACTAGCATTTTTTTGGCGAAATTTGGGGTGGTGGGGAAGGGGTCACTAAAAGACAGCCTGGCCTAAGACTTTTTTAAAAAAAAAAAAAATGCATCTGTTTTTTAACTGAATCTTTTAAAAACATTTTTCCTGAAATTCATGCCCCGGAGGTCTGGATTTCAGGGTGCATTTCCAGTGTTCAGGGTCCCGCACCCCAAAGAAGAATGGTGTCCTCTTAAATTCATCACTCCCCACTCCTGCAGCCCGGGGTTTGAAGCAGCGCTGGGCACCCTCTGCCTGGGACCAGGGCTGCTTGACACCATCTATTCCCGTGAGCTGCTCCTGGGGGAAGCTGTGCTGGGGCATCGTGCGGCAGCACTTCCCCCCCCCCCCCCCCCCATCACTGCTCTGATCCCAGTCGACAAACCCCAAGAAAATCAGCCCAGGCCAAGCTGGACAAACCCTTTGGTTCGACCCTGAACCCCCACCCCACCTCTTCGTGTAAAAGAAGAAAGTGATTGATGGTTTCCACGTCTCCCTCCTCGGTCCCGCTCTGCAAACCACCCGACGCTCTCTGGGAGTACCAGCGCGCTTTCCCGCTTGGTTTGACAGCTTTGCAGCTGAGATGTACAATTGCATTTTTTTTTTCATAGTTGGTTACTTGGGATTTGTTTTTTGTTTTGATGTTGAGCTTTTGTTTTTTCCCTTCTCTGCTTGTTTTGACTCCTTTCCCCTTCCTTTATCTCACCCTTTTTTGGTGCTTTGGGGAATGGTGATTTTTTTTTTTTCCTTCTGCATTTCTCCTCCTGGATAAAGTCCTGATTCCTGTATTTTTGGGAAAGGGAAGGGAGCATCTGCCCTTTCAAACACTGGGGAGATGCCTCTGGGGTGGACTTGGGACCCTGTGGATGAAGCAGAGCAGAGGCAAACACAATACCTCCATGTGGCATCTGCTCCTCTTCATTCGGCACGGGCCATACCTGTCCCTCTTCATATCCCATGCTTTCCTGCCCTGCTGCGTCCCCTCTGCTGTGGCAGGGGGGAATGGCAGCCCTGGGGGGAACCAGCTTGGCTCTAAGGTGGACGAGGATTTTGCCTTGCAGCAGAAGCCCCTCCAGCCTTGTATTTTTGAGAACGGTCTGTACCCGTTAAACCCAGTCATTGTTTTCAATAAAATTCACCCTTAAACCCGCTTCTTGTTGCCTCTTCTGTTACTGTTTGAGCATCAGCCTTGGTCCGGTCACACCAAGGACGGGTCCGCAGCAGCCCAGGATGGGGTCCTGCCACCACTGTGCTTTGTCCTCCTCCCGTGGGGTGCTGCTGGTCCCGATCCGGGGGTTGTACGAGCCGCGGCCCCCCGCCTCCCCGCGGGAGGGCTACCGGGGCCACCCAGCACTCCGCTTCCCGCCGGGCCGGAGGGTGGGTGCCGCCGGCAGGGGCAGGGGGGCGGCGGGGTGCTCGCCCCGGGGGTGCGGAGGGCGGCAGTGGCCGCGAGGGGGAGGCAGCGCCCGGCTCCGCTCCCGCGGGGATGCGCCTCCGCCGGCGGCGGGACCCGGCGCGGGGTTCGCCCCCTCCCCGCCCACCCCGGCCCTGCTGTGCCCCTCCGAGCACCCCCCCGCCGCCCCTCGGGGGTGCGTGGTGGCCGGGATTAGGGCCGGGGGGGGGCAGCCACCGCCTGGGCATCGTCCCGACGGGCGGCGGAGCTGCAGGTTTAGCGGGGGGTGTGTCTGTTATTCCCCCCTCCATGCAATGGGACAGGGAGAAGGAGAATGGCTTCCCTTCCCAAATATTTCCCCTGTCAGCCCCCGCCAGGCAGGATCAGGCCAGGGACACCGGGTCCCTCAAGCTCCGGGAACTCGGTGGCGATGCTCTGCCCGGAGATGGGACCGAGGGGTGTCAGCGATGCTGTGGGGGAGCGGGGACCTCAGGAAAAGCCACTGGCCCACCCGCACGACATGGGGAACGTGCTCGGAGGGGGCCTGACCTGCCCGGGGCCGGGGCCGAGCTGGAGGGCTCTCCGTTTCAATTACCAGCTTAATAGCTACATCGAGACCCATTAAAAATGCATCAGTGCCTCCGAGGAAAGAACTTCAGGAGAAGTGGAAAATTCATCACTTTGAGTTCCCTTATTAGGAGAAACGGTGGTTTTTTTCTCCCCATTTGTCTCAAATATAGTCAAAAAGAGGTTATTTCTTCCCCGTGGGTCTATCACAAGGTGTAAACAGGCAGTGCCCAAATCTGGGCGAGGAGGACACAGCCCTCGCTGCAGAGAAGGGAAAACTCAGCACATCCAACACAGGGAGAGGACATCAGGACCGTCAGAGCTGCAGCAGCTCAGCCCTCCTCAATTTAAGTGCCAGCAGCTTTCCCTGCCCTCTGCTGAGCAGCATGTGTTGGGAGCACGGTCTGTCTCAGAGGGCAGACCCCCAAATGCACTCCCCCAGTACAGTGCGGGTGTTTGTACTGGTCATACTGGCCCTTTGCTGGGCTGGTGGGTCTCTCCAGGAGCTGCTGAGCTGAAGCGCACGCTGTTCCTGAAGAGCCGTTTGTGGAGGAGGGCTGGCTAATAGCGTTAGCAGGGGGTGTGATGATGCAGCCAGCTTTCTGGGGCTGCAGGTTATTTATTTTGCTTCATTTTTCTTCTTTTTCTGAAGGTGGCTGAGACTGTATCTAGGGCGGGTTTTTTTTTTGGTTCAGGTGGCCTGTGGGCACCTTCTAGATCGATAGCGTAAATTAGAGAGTTCATGCAGGCCATTGGTTTGTATGAGATCTGTTCAATCCTCCCCTAATAGCTGTCTCGCCGAGAAACTTCCAACGCTCCTGCTCTTGTAGCACCTAAGTGCTAATGAGCTGAAGCTGCAGAATACCAATGAGACCTCAGGAATATGGATCAGCCTTTCCAGGCCCAGCCAGAGGCTTTAAAATCATTTCAGCTGGTGCCTGGATGGACTAGTGCAGCCCATCAGAGAGGGAAGGGGTTAGGTGAGGTGCACTTGGGTGGGGAAGGTCTTTGCTGCCCATGGTGAGCTGCTGTGGTTGTCTCCCAGCTCTTCTCTCCAAACAGAGGGTAGGTGGCTTGTTTTGGGGTGAGGAGAGCTCAAGCTCTGGTTTAACCATGGGTATCCAGGTGCTTTGGTGCCTGCCCTTTTTCCCCTGATAATTGGTCATCCCTGGATATGAGTTTCTATGCTTTGCTGTGTTTTCACCACTGGCTTGGATATAAAGTGTCTCCAAGCCTTTTCTGTCTGTCCTAGCAGCCTGGTTTGCAAATCCAGCCCCAGTGTGTGTGTTATTTATGGAGCGAGCCATGGGACCGGTCCACATGTAGCTGTTTTGCTGCTGCGTTCCCTTGGGACTTGCACGAGGGCCAACAGCAGCTCCCCATGGATGGGGTGCTGGAAAACTGGGGTGATTTTCTGCTGCCTTCAGCAGGAGCCTCAAAGCAGGGGGGAAAACTCCCAGCTTGCCCAGCGAAGGCGGACCTCCTGCCTTCCCTTGCGGCTTGAAATTCCTGTTGATTTTTCAGAGGTGGGAACGCTGGTGGGGAAACGTGGGGGTGGGAGAAGGAAGCCTTAGCAGTGCAAAGCCTGAAAATATCGAAGG
The DNA here is from genome assembly GCA_020745775.1 of Theristicus caerulescens. Classification (NCBI taxonomy): domain Eukaryota; kingdom Metazoa; phylum Chordata; class Aves; order Pelecaniformes; family Threskiornithidae; genus Theristicus; species Theristicus caerulescens. The sequence goes on from CM036562.1 coordinate 86,218,539, forward strand.
TTGAAGTGAGCACTTTAGGGGGGGCCAAGGAGGTCGCCTCCTATGCAGGGAGCCCCGGTCCTCTGGCAGGTTTGCCTGGAGGCTTTCTAGCCCCTGTGAGCGGTGGCTCTGGCCCTTCACACCCTGCGTTAACCTTTCTTGAAATACCAAGCGGTGCTGGAACAGGCTGTTTATTTCCAGACGCCGGGAGCAGCGGTGAGAGCTGCAGGCATGTGGGCAGAGGGCTGCGGAGAAGCCTGGCGAGCCAGGGTGGCTTTTGCACTTGATTTACATCTTGGAGCAGCTCAGAGTGGAGGAGATGGGAACCTCGATGAACCAAAGCAGTTACCTTGATATCAGCTGTGTTTTTCCTGGTGTCATTCCCTGCTCAGGTCCGCTTCTGTCTCTTCTAGAGTGATATGCTCTTTTCTTCTTATGGAAGCTGAGATTTCATACATAAAATCCAAGGTTTCAGACAAAAGCTCCAGCTTGGGTCTGAAGCTGCCCCAAATGCCACGAAGCATGCATTGAGTGCGTGGCTTCTCTGAGCATCGCCGCTCTGGCTCAGTGAGGCAATTAAGTATTTCCTAGGTCATCTCGACCCTCTGCAAAGGCTCTGCAGAATATCACTGCCTGCAACAGGTTCCGTTCAGTGTTGGCAACGAGAAGCTGTTGAATGAGCTTGGGGGTACCCCAGGATGTGACCGTGCAATGGAAACCGTGCCTGGTGAGCCCTCGCTGGTGGCAGGAGGCGTTTAGCTTGTGTGCAGCTGCCCCCAGCCCTGGGAATGGGAGCCCCGGGGATGCTCTTTGCCTCCCTCCCTTGCAGGGCTCGTAATTGCTGTGTAAATACACAGCAGCTGCCGTGCGAACCCAGCGCTGCTTCACCCAAATCGATACGGGCTGCTGGTGCACAGCTCCAGGGATAGGGAGCGACCTGGCAAAGCTGGGCTGCAGCGATGGGCAACACTGTTGGGTGCAGTTTTGGGAGCCTGGGGTAAGCTAGGAGGACACAGAGGTGCTGGTGGCTCCCAGGGCTCTGCCAGCACAAGGTGTCGGGGTGGCAGCAGTGCTTCTCAGGGAGTGGTACCTCCAGGTTGTCTTCCCACCCCATTGGTGGGTTTTTTTAGGGCTGTTGGGGTTTTTTTGAGACTTAACCTGTGGCTAACATGTGCCAGGGTCTGTCACTTTGTTCCATGACTCACCTGGGGGCTCTTCCCCATTACAAGCAACTGTTGCTGCACCTTTCTCCTCAAAACCTCATTTCCTGGCTCCTAACATGATGGGGGACCCGCAGCCCTGGGCACAGCCGCGTTTACTCACACATTCGAGGATGCGACCCTGGTTCCTGCAGCACTTCTGGGTCCTGGGACCAGAGTCCCAGCCTGGCTCCTGTGGCCATCACCGCTAACGAAAGGTTGGCTCTTGTTCTTTGGAAAGTTGTTTCATGGGGTCTTCCCATTATCAGAGTCTCACCCCTGCTGCCCTCCCTGCTCGTTGCCTCGTGCTGAGCTCCCACTTCTGCGGGCAGTTGGCATCTGGTGCCAGAGATGTGTTTTGTGGCAAGTACCTGGCTCGCTGCTGGCTGGCCCGGCAGGTCGGCTGTGCTCTTCCCTTACCCATCTATTAAAGAAGTGAAGCAGAAGCTCGGATTAAAAGGGACTAGAGGAAAGGGGTTTTCAAGGTGCCATGAGGGAGCAGTCATGGGGCTAGGAAAGGGGCTGGCTTGCATTGAACAGCCATGCAGGGACGTGCAGAATCAGGACTTGTGAACCCCCATCGGCTTTTTCTTCTCTCTGGTGGCCAGGAGGGACTGTCCCTGCAGTCCCATGTTGAGATGGGAGCAGAGAGTCTCCTGAGCAGGTTTGGGGTTACCTGAGCTAGGAGAGCCATCTCCAAAGTCTGACCCATGTGCAGCTCTGGGGCTGGAGACTGTGCCTGAGCAGCAGATGGGACCAGGACAGAGGCTGCTGCCCTGTCTGGGGCTGGCTTTGTGCCTTCTTGCTGAAGTCTGGAGGATTTTTGAGTGTTGGAGGGGGCCACGCAGCCTCTCCTCCCAGGACAAGGGGGTTTTGGGGAGCAGATGTTGCCCACAGGGTTGAGCTGCTCCTCCAGGGCTGATAAGACACACCAAGATATAAATAAAGTGGGAAAATCACCTGTTTCCAGCATCAATCCTGAGCAGGCTGGTGGCACGGGCTGTGCCTGGCTCAGCAGCTGATGGAGAGACACCGGGAACCGGCACAGCTCTCAGACCCTCCCCAGCCAGGCCCCCCCATCCTGCTGGAGACAGGGTGGGAGGTCTGGTGCCCTTGGTCACCCATCCTGGCTGGCGATCCTGCTCTCAGCAACACTGTATTGAAACGGTATTTTTCCTGGAGCACCGGCGCACACCGAGTGGCGAGCTGTGCTGCTGTTCAGGAAGGTGGCCAGCCTGTGGAGCAGGCTGTCCTCGACTGCGGCACCTCTCCAAATAGCTTAGAAGGGCTCTGTGGGTCCTGGCAGTGGTGGCACCCACCTCCCAGAGGCCATGGTGGCCTCCTGGGCTCTGACCTGGCCCCTTTCGGCTTGGAGGGGCTGAACCAGGGCTGGGATCGAATCCCACGAGGACCCTTCTGCTTCACAAGCCCAGCAAACCTTTGTCGTAACTCAGAGCCAAATCGACAGGAATTTGGGTTTAATGTATTTTTAACTAGGCTGGAGTGCCTGCTCGCTTTGGTGAATCTTGCTGGAGGTGTGGGGGACCTCAGTGAAGACAGAAAGGTTGTTTTTGTGGGTGCAGAGCAGCCTCCACGACCTGTGTGTGGGTGGATACCTCCCTTTGGGGAGGGGGCTGTGCCAGCCACAGGGCCATGGTGGGGGTCTCCACTCCCCTGGCACTGCCCTCCTGAGCTGAGCCCCATCAGCAGCAGGACTTGTCCTTTCTCGTCATCCTGCCTTGCCCTGAGTTTCTTTAATTACGGCTTTAATTTATGGATCTTCCCCTTTATTCCCCCAAATCTTCTCCTTAATTAAAATCCTCAATCTGGGCGAGCGGGAAGCAGCTGTTGCCTCTTTGCTGTGTGCTCGGGTGTGTTGCAAGCTGCTAACCTGATTGCTGGCCATGTAGGGACAGGACGGGACACAGCATGGGGACGGGATGGGGCTCCTGCAGAGGTGGGGGCACTGGTGTCGTCACTGCCCCACCTGGCTTCTCCAGGCATCCTGAGGTGATGCTGAGTGGAGCTGGCTGCTACAACCACCCTTGCCTTGTCCACAGGAGGGCTGAAATCCTTTGAGTGGGATCATGTCTGTGAGTGGGAACCAAGCACCTGGTCCCTCCACATCCTTCACACCACAGAGTCCCTTCCTATAGGGACTCAAACAGGCTGAGTGCCAGTGCCCCGGGGAGAGGGCACCGGATCCCAAACCAGTCATTTTGGGTTTGCCCAGCTCCTGGTCTGGAGAAGGGCTGAAAGATGCAGGTGGGTGAAGGTGATCGGGGAAGCTGGGGCTGGGATTGTCCCTTGAGCTCAGTTCACCCCCGGGACCCGTGATGTGTCCAGCCAGGGCCAGCTATTTCTCATTCCTCCTTTCATTCATGCACTCGCACATTCAGAGGAAGCACATCGGGAGCCGGTTGCAGCACTGCAGGATCTGAATCCAGCTCTGGCACCTTGCAGGACTCCTGGGACACCCCTGCCATCCCTGTATCCCCAGCTTCGCCATGGCTCAGGGCCATTCCCTGGCAAGGGCTCTGCAGCTTTGTTTTATTTTCTTCCAGAAATAGCCCGAAGAGGTGACTTTATCCCTCCCTGCCTGGGGCTGGTGTTTCTGCAGCGATCCATCATCAAAGCAACAGGGAAGTGTCAGGAATAATTAGTGAACTGGTGGTGTTAACTTTATCAGAGACGATATGTCTCTTCTTAATGAAACTTGTGGAAGAGGGAAAAAAAAAAAGAGTGCTGACAACAGATGTATTATTTCACCTCCAATTTACTGGTGCATGCATTTTTCATTCATGGAAGCAGCTGATATGCAGATTTATTCAGAGCAGAGCAGGTACAGCCTTTGATGGATCAATTGCAGCATGCTTAGGAGAAAGCGACCTGGCTGAGCACATGGGTGTGCAAGGCAGTTCCCAAAGCCAGCCCCAAATTTTGTGCCCAAGATGGGCTAAAGGCCAATCAACTTTTTTTCCTGAAGCCGTACTCTGCAGCACTGATTCTGCTCCTGTTTTGGACCAGGAGAGATTTCCACTGGCCTTTGTGGCTCGTGTCTCCCATGTACTTCATATGGGGTGTCCTGGGCTGACTTTCGGTCATCTTCCAGCTCTGCTTTGCTGGGGGAGCCAGTGCTCAGTGCAGCCCAGGATGGCTTCACCTCCACCCCATTTTGGAGGAACACATCCAGCCACAGACAGTGGAGGCTGGCTTTATATTATGGCCATATTGAGGTGCTTTCTCCAGGAGGCCCTTCTTCCCTCTGTCCCATGGGTTCTGGCTACTTGGTCACCATCATCATCCCTTGAACCTCAATGCCCAAGCCAGGTGCCTCTTACTGGTGACCTGAGCTTAGCCTCCAGATGTGTCTGAAGCTCTTCTCCCGCAGTGAGAAGTTTTGTGTTTTGGGGGAGTCAGCTCCCCCACAGTGGTGGAGGAGGACACCCTCTAGAAGCCAAGTAGAGTTTTATCTCCTTGTACTGATGAAACTGAATCCAACAAAAATATTTGCAGTCTTTTTCCCTCTCATTAGGAATGGAAGACGGGAGTCTTCTGGGTACTATACAACCAGCATGAATTATTTAGGACAAAGCATCTCTCTGATAAATTTTTTTATGTGGGGAGATTAAATCTGATTTTTTTAATATAATAACAAAAGCAATTTCTCTCTCATAAGTCCTCATATTTCACACAGTAAAGCGATCCCAGGCATCCATTTCTGTATTGATCAGCAAATAAGTCCTTGTATAGATTTAGTTCACCCAATGTTGTTTAATTTTGGATTCATTGATTCAATGCAAAGATCTAGATGAAAAGCAAGTGGGCTGTTTCCAGTGCTGGTGATGCTATTTTTAAATAAATCTAGTGCATGCTAAAATAAATATGCAAAGCATTTTGTAAGTCCGTATATGGGTGGGGAAGAGGAGATCAGATGTACTAAAATATTTAACAAACTTTTTCTTGATTTCTCAAAATGCATGTTTTATTTAGTAAACACTAGTGAAATTTAATCTCATCCAATATTTGCTCCAATGGGCTGTCCCGCGCCCATCGCCTGGTGTGAGCAGGTACGCAGGACCTTGAGGGAACAGTCTGCGCGGTGACATTGGTGCCACATTTAAATGCAAAGCTCATTAACCGTGTCTGGGATTTTTTGTTTGTTTGTTTCTTTTTTTTTGTTTTCACGTTCGTTACAAGAGCAAGAGATGAAATACCCATCTAGAATTCCCTTTCATCTCCAGGCGTGTTTTTTTTTTTCCCCTCTGTTGCTCAGATGACAAAGTTTCTCCTTCAGAATTTTATTTGATTTCAAAAGATGAGAAAGAATTAAAAGCATCTCTGGGAGGCTGGGCTCACCTTACTCTATCCGGGATCCTCCAGAAGGCAGATGCGTGAACTGGCAAAGGCTCCTGGCCCCAAGGGATGGAGTTCATCCTGGGGCCAGAGCCACGTCCCAGCTTTTCCTTCACCTAGGGGTGACCATCCTGTAGATCTCAGCCCACTTTCCCTGGGGAATGGCGTGCTGCTCTGGGTGTACGTACCTGTCTCCTCAAAAACCTCGGCTTTCAATCCAATCAAATTTAATTGAATTGTGGTTTTGATCACATCTGACAGCGGCAGAGATCTTGCTGATAATCAGATTCCCATGGGTGACATGGAGACGGGGCTGGTGGAGGAGGGAAATGAGGCGGGGGCTTGTGTGCCCGTGCTGATGCCGCTTGGTCCTTATGAGACACCAGGGAAGCTACACAGGAGCCAAGCTCCTTTCATCCTGGGATCAGATCATGTTTTGGGTCTAGGTGAATTTACTGCATGTCTCAGTGGGGACTAAACCAGACAAGTTGTGTTGTTTCTGGTCAAAAAAAAAAGCCAATTTGCTTGGCAAAGCCCTGAGGTGGCTCCACCTCGCTGCAGCTGGGGGCTGCTGGGGAGCACCTCCAGCAGCCCCCACCGCTGCTGCTCCAGTACATGTGGTACCCAGCTTGGCCTCATCCTGACCTGGCTGGTGTCGGGATGTGGGCTCAGCCCTCCGCCTCCCCTGCGTGCCCGCCCTGTCTGCCATCGCCCGCACCAGCACTTGTGCAGCTGGGGATGGCAGCGATTAATTACGGGAATTCACTGTGATTTATATGAATTCACCTGGAAGCGCAGCCCCTGGGATGCGGGGAATAATCCTTGCAGAGCCGTGCTGCCCCCTGCTCCAGATGCCTTTCTGTCAGCAAGTGTTTAATTGGGCGTTTATTGTGTGTGTAATTTTCGAGGTAATGAAGCAGGCGGGGAAGAGCGAGCTGGCCACCTGTCCTCTGTCCCCGGTCCTTCGCAGCAGCTTGGATGCAGCAGTGAAAGCATCGGCGACCCCAAGCAGGGCTGTGGTACCTTGCCTGAGACACCGGGCACTTATCCCCGAGGTTGGGGGGAAAACAATAATCTTCCATCCTGACCTCAACTTCTTCAATGAGCCATCAGAGGAACACATCTCTCCCCACCCCAGGGTGCCAGTGCTGCTCCCCCAGGGTATTTGGAGGTGAGAAGATGGGGCTCCCCAATGCAACCTCTGGTACCTGCAGCCCTGCAATATGGTGCTGCCATCGCATGAGGCCATAAGCCTTGCACTGAGTTTGCAAGGCCTCAGGACTGAGGCTTGGTGGACCTGCTCTGTCTGAACTTTTCTTGATCTCCCATGGCTTTGTTTTACTTGGTTTAGCTGGAACAGCGTTTTTTCTAATTAAGCAGGAACCTATGGCTAATTTATTTTACTTCTGTTTGTGTGATAGAGCCCTAGTTTTATACAGATAATTGTAGCAAGCAGTTATTCCATGTAGAATGAGGGTTTTTTCTGACTAATATAGTGATGTGGGATAGGGAAATATAGGCTTGGTATGAAAGTAGAGAAGTGAAAAGTGGAGATGTGGGATGCAGCATAGAGGAGCACAGACATGGGATGGTGAGACCTGGGGTCCAGGGTTAGCAGTGGAGATCCCACGGCTACAAACAACTCACCAATGGTCAGTGAAGGACATGCAGAGCTAGAGCTAAACAAAACTGGTTTTAGGGGTAACAAGGAGAACAAAGAAATAGTATCTAACACACGTCAATGGCATGGTATATAGTAAATTCAGATTTAACATGGAGCTGCAGACCAGCGGAGAAAACACAAGGTGTAAAAATGTTAGCGAACATCTAAAAATGACCCCAAGTGGATCCTAAAGTGAGGAAGAAGAAACTATCAACGTGAGCATCGTATTCTTCCCGTTGAGGACTCCAGATGCTGACCACTCATGTAACAGGGGACATGAGTGCTGGGGGATGGGGACATGTCCCCTCTTGGCTCCCACTTCCCTCTCCTACTGCCACCTCTGCCCTGGCTGGTGGGCAGCTGTGGAGGTGGGAGGGAAGGGCCGTTCCTGCCACCTGCGCTGGGGTGGGGGATGCACCCCTGCAGCCTGGTGGGGAAGATGGGATGGAAGAGGGTTTGCTGTATTTAGGAGCCTGCGGAGCGGAGGTTGTACCAGAAAGTGTCACGAGCTGAAGATGCAAAGGGTGGGCAGGTTTCCAGACGGTATCAGTGGTCTCTGCAACAGATTCCCTCCCATCTGGTGATACCCAATCCACAAAAATTAGGGTAATTTTTCTCGCCTTTGATGAAACCAACACTCAGATCTCGTTTCCACTGACTCATCCTTATCAACAATTTATATGAGGGGCTCAGGAGGAACGTTCAGTGCAGCCGACTCTGTCAGAAGTCCCAGGAAAGGATTTTAACTGAAGCCCCCAGGAGCATTCAGATTATCCCAAAGGACACCTACTTATATTATTCTTGGGAGCAGCTTGCTAATCATCGTGCTGGAGGGAAAGGTGAAGGCATGGTGGCTTTGCATGATTCCCAGGGAGGGTTGGAGACACGGCTCTCTGGAGCGAGGAATACTCTGTTGTTCTCTCTGTGAATAATCCAGACTCCCAGGAACACTGGAATGGAAAAAACAAAGTGAATGGGAGAAGGAAACTTTGCATTTTTGCAGGGCTTTGAGTCCCCAAGGCACTCGCTCCCCTCCTGTAGCTCAGGATGGACCTGTGGTGTCCAGGAGTAGGTCTGTCCATCTGAAAGGCTGGGAAAAAAGGGGGGCTGGGCAAATTCAGGGGAGAAAAGCTGTTCTCCCTTGAATGTCCCTGGCTTCTGTGGTGTTTTTTTGTTGTCACTTTGTATTTAAGGCCCCAGACTAAGACTCAAGATTGTTAGTTTCAAAGACTCTCAGTTGCTTGCCTTTCATTGCTAATTGTTTTTTTTCCCCTTTATACCTTATTTTCATAACTTACTCCTTGAGAGGTGCCAAAATATTCAAATCATAGGAAACAAAACCAAGAAGACTGAGCTGTGTTTCCCTGTGGCTGCAAGTCAATGGATTTCTGGGGATTTTCAGTGGATTTCAGGTTTCAGCGGATTTCTATTACAGTGAAGGAAATCAGACTTGATCTCTGTTTTCCAAAGTTTCTGACACAAATTGAAGGTAGCATCTCCTCTCTGTGGGCATGCAACTGTGGTTTAATGCATCTAATCTCCTTGGATGCACTTTCTTGTGTTAATTACACCAACGCTTGTCAACAACAATTCTGCCACTTCGTTCTTTTATTTTTTTAACGTTTTTTTTTCTAGTTGATTTTTAACACCTGATTGCTCTGTCGTCAGTCATCTCCTGTGACTGCTGAGCTCAGGCAGGACATACAGCACCCGTGCACTTACGCCATCCAGCCTGGGTCCAGCTGCTCAGCCTGAACTCTGCCGAACAGGCAGTACGTGGAGTGCGAATGTGTCTGTCGGCTCCAGAGGAGGATCATGTTGTGTCCAGGATGTCTTGAAATCAAGAGAAGGTGATCCAGTGCATCCTTCTAGCCCTAGATCTGCAAAGCTACCATCTTTCCTTGGCCGTGAAGGTGACAACGGCATCCATTGCTACTTTAAACAAGGCAGTGGTGGGTCTCTTCAGACCTAAGTGATTGGCACTGATTTGGCCAAGTAGAGTTGAGCAGTGGCTTGCCCAGGGCTCAGACTGGTTAGACTTAGGTGGAAGTGGCTGAACAATGCTCCAGCATGGCTTGGAGATGGCAGAGACCCATGACAGTAAACTGCCAGGGGAGGATGGAGGGTTGTAGTTGTGGACTGTAAATGAGAAAAGAGAGACTCCTGCAAGGACCCTGCAGATGGAGTGTGTTAGCTCAGTGCAGAAGATAGCAACAAGCCAAGAGACCTGATTATCATGGCCAGAAGGATGAGAGAACATTGCTAAGCCATGCAGCTGTCAAACAGACCAATGCTGAGCCTGGAGGAGACATGACGAGTCTGGAAAGGAAACGATGAGGTCAAGAAACTGAAGTGTAAGGTGACAGCTAGAAATAGAAGGGACCAAGTGATATTTTTATCAGAGGTATCACGGGGAAGGCATGAAGAAATCCAGCCTTGAGATACCCAAGTCCTCATGCTCAAGCTTTTCCCCTTAAACCTGGCATAAACTATCTTAATGGCTCTTCTCAGATAACTGCGAGAGGGGACAGAGCTGGGCATGGCAGCCAGGCACTTCCACCAGTCCACTGGTTTGGTTCAGATCACTAATGAGCTAATTAGTTGCTATGGTAATGTAATGTGGGAGAACTTTGGGGAGGAAAAATTATAGGTAATTTTTATTTGTTTGGGCCCTGTTCCTATAGCAACAGGAGAACTTGTCACTGAGTACCATGGTTTCCATGGAGTTGGCTGCTAGTTCTGGGTTATTAATGCCTCCAAGCATGAAACAGTGCGACTTACCTAGTAGGACTTGTGGGTCATCCTCCATCACGTGCACGAGAACTTTGCATTTAGCCAAACTCCTGGCCTTGCTTTTGCAATGAAGCAAGCATGCTCCCAGAGGTTGGGTAGGAGTGTTCATCATCATCAGATATAGTGCTAGAAGGATCTATTAGATTCCCCCTCCCTTGAATTCAAGACACCCTGGAATGAATAATCCATCACTTCATAACTTGTTCCACTCTCAGTATTGCCTTATTTTTAATTGGATTTTCTCCGGGTTCAGCTTCCAGATGCTTGGTGTTGATCTGCCTTTCTCTGCTAAATTAAAAAGTATTTTAGCACCTGGCAGTTTTGCTGTAAAGGGACTTATTGTAATTAAGTCACTTCTCATCTCACTACAACTGGTTCTCCTGAATGAAGCCATTTGTTTTCCTTCAGCCACTCACTATGAAGCATCACCCGTTTTTGTACACCTCTGAACAAAAGGGATGCGGTCTCTGCTTTGCAGCCGTGTTGGAGGTCTGTTGAGGGATGTCTCCAAACTCCTTCAGAAGCTGAGCCTTGGAACGAGACCAAACACTCCTGAACACTAAAGAGACTGGGTTTGGGAGAGAGATTGGTTTTATGCTAGGTTATAATTTCCCTCCCACCAGCTAACTCCTCAGCCTTCCATAGGTGATAATTACCCAGTAGGAGCTAAAATGTCTCTCTCCACTCCCCACTTACCAGCGCATACTCCGCTTTGAAGGCATCAGCCACTTCTTTCTGAAGCATCCTGACCAATTCCCACAGCCGTGTGAAGCTCGGAGCGAGCATGCGCAGCCTCCATTGGCTTTGAAGGTGGTGCAACAGCTACTGCCTCTCCCCGGGGAGAGAGATCTTGCTCCAGCTTTGAAGGCAAATAAGGTGATCAGCCTGTGGATAAACCTTTAATGATATTTGGCTGAGTGCACCACGCAGTCGGAAGCAAACCAGCTAGCAAACCAGCTAGCAAAGGGCAGCTACTCATAACCAGCCCTTCTTCAAATCTCTTGGCAAGCTTTGCTCCTGGCCTCACAGCTCTGCGTGCTGTGCTCACAGCTGCTCCTTCACCGTCGGTAAGGCACAACCCAAATGCCTCAAAATGAAGGTGCAGAGGAGGACGGAGGATGAGTCTGTGATGAGGGCTGCCTGTGAAGTCAGGAGGAGAGTACTGAGCCATCGAGGTAGGGTCTGGCTGGAAAACCCAGAGAAGCCAAACCTCCAAGGTGGAAAAAAGGCAAGAGTTCCTGTATCTCCTTAGTGCCTCTTGAATTACAGACAAATTACGTTACAAAAACCCTCTGCAAAATCTGTGTTTGTTCTTTCATGCATTTCTTTCCAATGGTGGTACACATGGGGGGAGAGCCTTGGGAAATGCTGTATTTAGGCAACCAGTGATGTTGGCTTTAGCATCGAGACTGGCTGTTGGATGGAGAGTGTCACCTGCATGAAGGGGACACATCCAGCACACCAGGAATCCAGGTCCAGCTTGGGAATCCAGGACAAGGATGCAGAAGATGAGACCAGCAGGTGCCCAGGACATGACATGCTGGCAATGCACCATGTGGCCCCTGCTCTGGGGCAGCTGCCGGGGTCTTTCTGGCCATATCAGTGTCTTGGCTATAAATAACAGTGATGTTCTTAGTGGTCATCTTCAACCCAGCTGCAGCCCATGACTCACGGGCTTCCTGTCCACAGCAACGCTACAGGCTGACTCATGGCTATGGTGGAGTGTTTCATCCTGACCCCACAGCCCTTTGATTTCACCAAACACCATCGTGCGTTTGCGAACAAGAGGTCTCCATTTCAGAGCTCTCAAATCTGGCTGGCATCCTGCAAAGACACACGGCAGATGGTGCTTTGTCCCTAGCTTCACCTGGTTCTCCTCATCTCCTTCCTTCACTCGTGGCTGGCAAGAAATGCTTCCTGGCTTGGTTTGACCTGCAGCTCTCCCAAGCATGGCTTTGCTTCTCCTGTGCTGTTGGAGCCCCTTGCAAAATCAGCAGTTCCCCACCTAATGTCCCACCCTCCCTGAGCCCAGGGCAGCCACGGCTCTGCACCAGAACAGGAATGTGGCCTCATCGAGGTGTGGGAAGGCAGCCGATACGGGCCTTACTCAGCCATCCAGAAGCTGTTTGAAGCAGCATCTGCAGAGGGGTCTGAGCACGGAAAGTACCCGACACCTGGGAGGAGTGAGACCAGCCTTTGGGAGACGGCTATGAGTTGCGGCACTGATGACAGTCGAGCTACGCTGCTTTGCTCTGAGCATCTGGCACCATCGTGGCAGAGGAGGGGAAAGGATGACACGTCCCATCTCACAAGGTAAGGCTGGGTGCCGGCTGAGAGAGCCTTGCTGGATCCCTCGGGGATGTGATGGTTCCTGTCATGTCTGTGCAGATCTCCTCTTCTCCAGCCCATGCCCATGATCTGTGGAGACGTGGTGGAGCCGCCTTGGAGGAGTGTGACGGGAAAGGTGCTCCTGGCCAGCGAGGCCACCAGCCGTGTGGCTGGAGTGCTGTGGTGAGCACCGGAGACACCGCCCAGCTCCGTGGTGAGGGTGGTGGAAGGAGGAAGCAGTGTCTGGTTTTATGACACACAAGCACATGCTTTTGATCTGAATAACCTTCTCCTGACAGAGTTAGGAGCCTCCTGCTGCACCCTGCGCTCCCAGGGAGGTCAGTGGGAGAGCTATGGGGCCTCGCACGTTGTGTCCCAGAGCATGGCAGCCACATCTGGTACCCATACATGAGAGCTGCCAGCGGGAGGGTGGCCACAGAGGAGCTCCGTGATGGGACAGGCCTGGGTGGCTTCTCCTTGTCACTCAGCAGCTGTGCCATGTGTGCGACAGGCAGGTTTGGGTTGTTCTCCACAAGGGAGGCGAGACCTGTTTGGGTATGATGTTGTCCCAAATCCTGCTCCAGGTTTCTGCTCTCCCCACCCCTTTGGGATGCTTTCAGCCAGCCTTGTCAGGGGGATCGTTATTGCTGAGATGTCTTGGTGAGCTTGTGGTAAAGCCTGGGGTCCTTCCCACCACTTATTTCAGCCCCCTGATACTTACCTCCAGGATTTGTCCATGCTGTAAGGGTCAAAGAAGCTCTACAGCAACTGAAAGCCCACAGCTTCATGGTCCACCAATTTTCCACCCATGCTGCTGGTTTTAACCAGCCATAGCTTGGACTTGGAGCATGCTGTGTCCCTGCAGAGCTCTGTTTATGCACTGCTTGGCCCTGGGGCAGCTCACGAAGGGGCAGAGAGCAGCATTTGTCCAAAAGCCTCACATGACACCTCACAGCTTCAGTCTAAAATAAAACTACAGAGTGTAAAGGTATATTATAACGGCAAATATGGGAGCTACCTAGGAGCAAGCCCAGGTTGGATTAGTCCTAGATGAGAAAGCCCTTTTTCCTCAAAGAATGGCCATAGCAGACCCCAATGCTGCCAAGCAGAGAGCAAAAGCATCTTGAGAGCTGAAGGACTCATTGGCAGCCTCTTTTCCTCCCCTGACTGCGGCAAAGAGGAGAGTGTATCTGCCAAGGGGTGTACCTCCTGCAGCCTCCTGTCCACTCCCTCCCTGCCTGCTGACGGCCTTGCCTCGCTAGGAACATGTCTTTCCAGGTGAGCACGGGAAGGTGTTTCCTGTGGAGCCACTAACCAGCGGTTGAGCAAGCGTTGCTGGCTCAAATGCAGGTTTTCCTACTGCCCCAGCCCTTTCCCTGCTCTTGATCTATCCACAGGGAAACATCTTCTCCGAGCTGCTGATGCTCCCTGGCTCCTCAGCCTCACCCACAGGAGGAGTGGACACATGGTGGTCAGCTCTGGGCTCCGGCAGCAGAGGACAGTGGCAAGGGCTGGCTCTGAAGAGGTGAGATCTTTCTCCATTAGTGCTTTGGAGGCAGGAGCAAGAGGAGAGCTCCAGGAGCTGTCATTGAGAAAGAAAGAGCTGAGTGAGCATGAGTCCATGTGGGTGAGTCGGGATGGGATGGAATGGGATGGGCGAGCACATGTGGCTGCTCTGGCTGTGCTTCACCTCTCGTTGTGGTCCAGGAGGCTTCTTGATAGCCAGGAAGGGGCATTTGGAGTCTCAAAGGAGTGATCTCCAGCAGTCCATGCCTGCCAGTGGGCAGGGATGCATTGTGGCTCTTCATGTCCTACAAGAGGACCAGTCATCTCCCGTGGGACCCAGAAGGGTTGGGAGGAAATCTGGGCATTTTTCTCCAGGGCTGGGCTCCTCGTCTGCCCCCAATGGCAAGGGGAAGAATGGATGTGGTGGCCTGGGGATTATCTTGGTGCTTGAAGGGACTTGGGGTGGTTTCCTGGTCTACCTTGGGGTGCAGCAATGTGCTCCAGCCCCTGAGCAGGGCTTTTCTTTCCCAGCTGGGCAACAAGGTGAGAGCACGTGCTTGCTTTTGGGGGAACCATTTCTGCGAAGGGTTTACCTTGCTCTGCCCTTCCCAGCTCACCAGTGACTTTGCTGTGCCTGTTCCTGGGGGCTGTTCACAGCACACAGGGCGATCTCTGGTGGGAGTCCCTGGACTTTCGGTCACCAACACGGATTTTTTACTCTGTGTATGGACAAGTCATTTCGCGTCTCCTATAACCTGCAGGGCAGGTTGTCCCAGGACTGGTGGCTCTCTGCAGATCCCAGCCTCTGCGTCTGTGCCAATGAGGTGCTCACAGTGTCCGGGGTTGAGGGGTGCTGCCGCTCGGATCTGACTACGGGACAGACCCATAGGGCTGTGTCCCATCTCTAGGACACCCTCCTTAGTTCTCTCTTCTCCATCCTGTTTAAACTGTCATCATGAAATCAGCTTCTGCAACAGAGCAAACATCCTCCTGTAAATAATCTGCACAGATGGGGCTTTATTTGAACAAGCTGATTTGCACCAGCCGCAGAGGATGGTGCAACAGGGTGCTGGGGTGGGGGCACCTTGTCCAGCCCTGCCCTGGGCTTTTCCCGTGTCCAGGGGATGCCTGGGATCCCCAGATATCTTGACCAGTGCTTGGAGCTGGGGAGGTCCAGGGAGTCTGGCTCTGCCGTGGGAGAGAGGTGAGAAAATAGGTTTCATGGTGGTGGAAACCTCGGTGGAGCTGGGGAAGGAGGGAAGGAGGGAGGGAGGGAGGAGGCTTCTGCTCCTCTCCGTGTTGCTTCTCGCCTCCTCTTGAGCCGCTCTGTCCTCTGCAATCAGAGCTGCTGAAAACAGAAAATGTTAAAATGCTGTCAAAGGTCTCACCTGGAAAATCTCAAAGCAGACAGACATCTGCATTTCCCAAGCAAAACCACTCCTTTTTGAAGCCCAGAAATGCTTCAATACTCTTGAATTTTTTTTGCTCCCCACCGTAATTACTTCCTCACTTTGTGCTGAATTGGCAAAGAGTTCGTTTCCCCAGAATCTCATTTTTCAGGTGAATCACTGTTAGTTGATGTTTTTTGTTTCTCTGACTTCAGCGGTGGGCCACGGGGGCTTGCAGCAGCCATGGCCATGGCCAAGGGAAGAGGAGGCGACTTCCTGACCTCGTTAGTGCCGGGTCCAATTAATTAAGAGCAAACACCCAGAGGAGGAGGAGGAGGTGTGCTATCCTTGCATTCCCGATGCTTTGCCATCAGGCAGACCAGCAAACCGGGCTGCCCAGTGGTGCTGCGCCCTGGTCTGGGAATTGGGGGGGTCCCCTCGCCCCTCTCCAGCTGCCCAGGGGACAAGAGCCCTTTGCACACCACAGGCAGGCAGGACCCAGGAGCCCTGCGTGTTGCCTCCCCTTTCCTCATCCAGGGAGTGCATTTTAGGGGACAAACTGGAAACATGGGGCTCTCTCCTGAGCCCTTTCCCAACTGAGCAGCAGAGCTGAGCCCAGCCAGCTGGGAGGGAGGGAGACATCTCCCCCCCCAGCTACGTCTGCTAGCTGCGGGTGATGGATGTCACTGAGCCGGGAAGCTCTATATATTTATAAATCGTAGCAGAGCAGTGCAGCGCTTACCAGTCTCAGAGACTTCCATCTACCTGGCAGCCAGACCTGAACCTGAGCTGCCCTCCGCCCTGGCCTCGATTCTGCTTCGCTGCCGGCAGCTGGGGCTGCTCTTATTTTTAATAGAGCATTTCTAGATTACAGCAAGTGACAGGAGAGTGATTTGCGATGTGTCAGGTTTCCTGCCCTTTCTCTTATAGCCCTGGCTTATAAAAATATGCTCCTGCTGGGATTGCTTTGGTTCCATGTTTCTTGGCCAGTTCAAATCCCTCTTTATTATTTGTATTAAGGAGGGCTTGGGAAAGTTTGCTGCCTCAGGGTACCAGTGTCCAGCAAAGGCCAGTCCCTGCCGTGGCTCCAGGATGAGGAAGGCTGATTTCCATCCCTGGGGAGATGAAGGGAGGTACCCTGGGAGATGCAGGCAGGGAAGGGTTCACCCCGGCACCGCTGGAGGTGAGACCCCGGCTATCGCGCAGTCCAGTTTTGCAAAGACTTATCTCCTATGTGCCCTGTGTGCGCTTTGCCTTTACTTTGAGGTCTTGATCTCACCGCCTTTATAAAAATGCCCCGCTCAACAGGGAATCTGTTGGCTTTGGTACGTGGCATGATGCTGTTTTCAGTGGGGACTGCCATCTCGGTTGGCCAGGAGCCTCATGCGCTGGCTGCGGTGGGCACGGGGCCAGGGGAGCTGGGAGCTGCTGCAGCCCCCACTGCCTCCCTGTGCGGTGCAGCACAGAGCTGGGGCTGATCTGCAGCACCAGGATCCCGGGGACATCAAATGAGCAATTAGCTGAGGCTGATGAAAGCATCTGAGGGAAGAGTTTGCTTGCAGAAAGGAGCACAGGTCATACCTGCTGTTGCCCACCATGCCGGCGTGCTGCCTATGGCTTCTCCCTGCTCCAGGAGATCTCAAAGGGCTTCACAGCCATCACTAAATTAAGCTTTTACCGGGGAATCAAGACTGTCTCCGCTTCCCAGACAGGGAAACAGGAGGACGGGATGAGATGAAGCGGTTTGCCCAAGCCCATGCAAAACCTCAGCGGCAGATCTGAGTCCCAGCGTGCAGCGTGGCTGCAAAACCTCCTGCTAATCTCTGCTTTATTGAAGAGCACCGGGGGATTTTTAGTGGTCCTGTTTAGATTACTCATTCATTTTTCTCTCCTTAGTTCCTCTCCACCTTGGCAGAATCAATTTCCTTTATTAGCTCTAGACTTTCACTGCGGTGACAAAGCTACTAGAAGATCCCTTCCCTCTGCAGGCCCACCTCTTAAAAAACAAGTGAAGCATCCTTAGCTTGTGTAAGTGGATGCAACTATATTTCCTAGTGCTAAAGGTGCCAGTTCTTCCCTTTGAGAGCACTTCAAGCACTTACACTCCAGCTTTTGAGAGTTATGGCACAGATCTTGCCAAAAGCTGAACATTTCCAGGACCTTCAGGAAGACAGAAGCAAGGGAGGACACGCAGAGGATGCCATCAACCCCCCTGGGCCATGCAAGGAAAGGAGAAGGCACCTTGCAGGATGGGAGGGCCAGGCTGAGCCGGTGCTAGCAATCGTCCCAAACAGGTTGGATCTGTTGATTTCTGGCTGCAGCCCTGCGCCGCGCTGGGGGCTGGACCGCTGATCTGGAAGGAGCCCAGAGAGAGAAAATTGGCTGGCAGAGGATCCGATGAGAAGTAAAGTGCTTGTTGCTCAGGCAGGAAATTGCCGTGTCTCCCAGAGCTTGTATCTCTGCTAAAGGTCCCCCTTGGCTGGGGATGGCATGGGCAGTGCTGCGTTACCCAGCCTGAGTGCTGCCCAACACGACCCGCAGAACCACAGCTCAAAACCACCATGGAAATGCAAGTCCTGGCTGTTGCCACCTGCAAGGGGACCGTGCTGCAGTGTCCCAGCATGGCACAGCCCTGAGCTTAGCTCCCGGTGCCTTCGGCCGGGCACGCGTGGACTCTCGGTGCAGGGCAGCATCCTCCCTTGCTGGCTGGCAGCCGGTGTGGCCAGACGGCAGGGCTTTGGGTGGCTGAGATGCTTCTGCAATGGCAGGACCTGGCTTTGGGTCTGATCCTGGCCTGGCAAAGCTCTGCTAATGCAGCTCCTCTGGATTGGAGCCAGAGAAGCTGGGGGTGGAATTTCACCTTTCTTCACAGAGGGAGATGCTCAGAGACTTGGATGTGCGCAGGCAACAGCTCTCTTCTGCTCAGACTTTGCTGTGAGTCCCCAAGCCAAGCGGCAACAGGAGCTGCTCGCCCAGCAGAAGCCACTGGGTGGGACTGGCTTGTGGCACAAACAGAGTGCTCAGCCTTCCACAAAGCACTTGGGAATGCAAACCCCTGCGTGCCGCAAGCACGACATGGACGAATGTGGTGGGTTGTTGGTTGGGATCAAGAAATACATACATAAGCCATAGCAGGGTGGGTGGGCAGAGGAAAATGTACAGGGTCTCATTTGAGACCTGAAGCTGTGAGCAGCCTTCATCCGCTCTCCCCCCGAGCTGTTCCCAGCGCCCTGTGAGCATCTGCTGCTTCAGCCAAAGGTCAAAACCAGGCAGACAGAGAAAAACCTCCACTGCATTTAGTGGATTTTATAGAGAAATGGGGAAACTGAGGCACAGACGTGTGCTGAAAGTCATGTCAGGAGTTAATCTGAGTGCTTGGAGTCCCTTGGCTTACGTTACCCTCTTTCTTCTCCCTCCTCCTCTGGACTAAGGGTGCAGTCCCTTCTTCATAAAGAAAATTGATAACTTCATGTTCATAATTTGGGTATGCGGCAAAAATGTTTGCAAGGTGGAAACGGTCTGGGGAGGCTGGTTTCCAGGAGACGCTCTTGGATGCTGAAGGACCCAGAAATGCCAAAAAATCCAATGGCTGTAGCAAATCTAGAGATCCAGCAGGTTCGAAGCCGCAGAGGTGGGTGTTTTTCCAAGGGGGTGGGAAGGGGATTTGGCGGGGGGGGAATCTCCCTGGCAGTTATACCATCCCTCTAAGAAATTCGGCGCCAGTCTGAAGGAAATTGGGGCCCCAAACCAGCTTTCACCCCCCTGATTAAGCAGGAGGAAAAAATAATAAAAGCACAGTGTCCCACCAAATATAATTAACAGAAAAAAAAAAAAGGAGATTTTTCAAAGTTTGGGTCCTCAGAAAGGATGTTTTATTCATAGCCCAGCAGGGAAGTGCTGGCGGTGCCATTAATTATGGGAGCTGCTGGGTGCTGCGCCTGCTCCGGCGAGCTCGGCTGGGCTTTATCATCCTGACACCTGGCGTGGGGAATTGGGGCAGCGTGGGGAGCCTGCGGGGCCGAGATGCCAGCTTGGGCTCACCCATCGGTGTGAGCCCCTCTTCTCCACCCTGCAGCCATCCATGATGCTGGATGTCCTCGGCCGTCCGGCAGGTCCTGCTGCCCCGCACCATGCTCGGGGGATGAGCATCGCCCTGCCAAAAAAGCAGAGGCAGCGCCAAGGGTGGACGCCCGCCAGCTGAGCAGCCGCAGCAGATCACCGCCCTCCCCGCCGGCAGACGCCGAGCAGATCTTGGCAGCCGCTGGTGAAGCAGCGCAAGTTCACAGCTTGGTCAGAGGCCCAAATAAAAAGGGATGATGATATAAAAAAGCACATTCAAAGCACACCTAACACGCTCGGTGGCACCAGGGCAAGCCGGCAAGGCTGGGCCTGGCCTCCGCCCAGCTCCTCCGTGTGGGGTGAGGGTGGTTGCAACCGTCCCTGGGCTTGGTGCACCCCCAGGAGCAGCTCACAGCTCTGAATATTTCCTATTCTAGGAAATCTCCCCAGTAACTTTCCAGAGAGATAATAAAATATTTGGTGTTAAGCAAACTAAAGCAGGTGCAAGAACAACACAAGGGGGGAAAGGGACCTGGGAAGGGTCCCTGTGGGAGGTCGCTGCAGCTTCCAGAGATGGGAAGGAGAGGGACCAGCCCAAATGGGACCAGCCTGGAAGACAGGACTGACTGCGGCAGGACAGTCCTGTGCCGCAGCTCTGAGAAGGTGGCCTTCAAAACACAAAGCATCACATTTATAATATTGCCATGAAAGAAACTTCTCAAAAAATCTCTTTGAAAGACAAAAGTGGTGAAACAAGGGTGGAAAGTGTGACAACGACCTGGGGGTAGAAGAGGGTGACTGGTGGCATCGTTAGCTCGGCTCCAGGGTTGCACCCCAGGGTGCTGGTGCACACCCAGGCCAGGCACCCGGCTGGTGGCATTGCACAGAGAACAGGGTCTTTTGTGTCTGGCGTCTGAAAAGGCAGGTGATAAAGCAGGAGACGACAAAGCAGGAGACGCTTTGAAAGGGCAGGAGCATCCTCAGAGGAGCAACTGCTGGATTAATGAGGGAAAAAGCCTCTGGCTGCCTGGCAAGGAAGGACGGTCCCTAGGAGCATCAGGCAGCAGGTGGCCTGTGGTGCTGAGCAGCATCCTGGGGACCCACAGGGCTCCCTGCCATCACCTGCAATTTGGGGAGCTGGACTCGATGACAGGGGACAGTCCTGCCTTGCTCTCCTTGGAGGCTGCTGGGACCAAGTGCTGCATTAACCCATCTCTTTTAATCAAGGTAATGCTCACTTGCGCCTGGGCCCAGCCAGTGTCACAGGGGAGGATTAATCGCTGAGCCGCGGTCCTGGCACACCAAAACCCGACTCCAGTGACAGCCTTGTTTCAGGTGGCCCCACTCATCTGCACTTCCTAATGCAAACAGCACTTCATTTTTGGAGGAGATGCAGCAAGCAAAGGGAAGTCAAAGGGGCAGCCTGAGCATTCCTGGCCCCCCGTTCTCAGCCCCAAACCACTCCTGGCCCTGCTACCCCACGGGCAGGGCTCCACCAAACCCAAACCTCTACTGCTCCATAGAGGGATGGGCTCCGCTCCTGCACCTACCCTGGCTGCTGCAGGCTGTGGTTGCATTCAAGAAGGCTCTAAGAGCAAATAATGTGTCTAAAGAGTTTTATCTGGGGGATCCCATCCTGTGTGCAAGGGGCTCATATCCCCCAAAGCACAGAGGGACACAGAACCTCTACCCTGAGGCAGCCTGGGCTGCATGATCAGGGAACTAGCATCAGCTACCCAGGGGAATGCAATTAGCTTAATTGCTGTGAGTATTTGAGGGAAGATGGTGTCCTCTGCCCAGCTGAGTCTAATGAGAGGAGAGGCATCCTCCTCCCCAGCCTGCTGGGTTATATATAGGAGGAAACAACTAGGGTGAGTTGGGTGCTGGAGGAGGGCTGTCTGGTGTAGGGTTTGGATGAGTTGTGCCAGTGCTCAGCCCCTTGGGTACCCCCCTGCTCCTGTATGGGGGTCTCAGCACAGCATCATCAGGGGAGGCGGTGTGGGGCAGTCTGTCACCACAGCAGGGCTGGGCTGGCTCCCAGGCACGTCAGCTCCATCTGCTCCTGCAGAAGAGCCCTCCTGTTCAGCCTCCACAGCCAGCTGAAGGTAACTTGTAACCCTTGCTCAGAGCTGGCTCTGTGCAAAGCCATGCACTCTATAAAATGCCATGCTCCCTGGGAAGAACCCTGCCTCTGTTGGGGTTTTTTAGAGGCACCTGATGTTGAGCAAATCTCCCCTGTAGTGTGGGGTGGATGGTCTTGGAAAGCAGATCTGGGTAGACATAAATTTGTGGGGAGGAAAGGGTTTGTCCATGGGGGCAGATGGGTAGGGACCTGCACCTCGCTGCCACTGCTGTGTGGGGTTAATTAGTGGCAGTCCTTGCTGGTCCACGAGCCCTGCCATCTCACTCGGAACATGTTAGTCCCTGAAACTTTAATGCATTTACACTGGTCCTTCAATTATTAAGTGTGGAGGTAATGGAGAAGCTGAGCTGGGAGAGGTGGCTGGGCTCACCTATCACCCATGGCTCACCTGTAGGGGCTGCCGTGCACAGGTGCAATCCTGCGTCCCAGGCACACAGGAGGCTGCAGCGTGGCTCTGAGCATCCTGGGGCTGCTGTGGTGCTTCACACAGCTCAGACGTTGCTTTGGCCCCCAGCCTGCTTCCGCTCCATTCTCTGTGTTTTTGGGAATTTCCCCTGGCATGTTCCTGCTCTGCAGGGACCATGGAGGGTCCTGGTATCTCTGACTCTCTGCCTGTGGTGTGTTTTTCTTGTTAAATTTGCCAGAGGGAATTGATGTTCTCAAGGGGCTGATGAGGAGATGTCTGCAAACCCTCTGAATTAAGGTCTGTGACTTGGTTGTCTGTAACCTGGGGAAGATCTGTGAGCTGTGTGGTTGTTTCCAGGGTCCTCTCCCTAAGGTACAGTGTCGGATCGAGCCAGAGGGGAATGAGCTCCCTGGGCAAAAAGCGAGTGTGCTTGGTGCTGAGATGGGGCTTGTCTGCAGCTGTGATCAGAGCCTGATGGTGTTGGGGAAGAGCTTCCCTCTAGCTACAAAATGGCACTGTGTTTGCCAAAAAATGTAAAACTCTTGTGCTAACAGGGTAATTAATTAATTACAGCTCATTAGAGGAATTACAATCCCATTAGTACTTTTGGATCATGGTTGGCGGGGGGGAAGCTGATCCTTGGAGGATGCGAGCGAGGGCATCACAGGCTGCTGAGTGCTGCCATTTGAACTGGGGAAACTGGGGATGCTTTGGGACTGATTTATGGGGATGGGGTCATGCTCAGCCAGCCCCTCTTGGGAACCCTGAAACGATGGCCCTTTGCTTCCAGGGAAGCGTGCTTGGCAATTGCTGCCATCGTCCCAAAACAGAAGCGCCAGCACTGATGTTTCCCAGCCTGTTCCCAGGAGCTTGTGCTGGGTGTCAAACTATGCTCCATCCTGCCATGCTCTGCCTGTGTCCCTTTTTGGAGACGGCTCGTGAAACTCTGCCTTAGGTGGGAATGGATCGGGGAATGGGTTGAGCCCCCGTGGGACAGGTCATGGGGTCCTGGCATCCTGGCTCTTCGCTCTCTCTGGGAGTGAAGCCTCCCTCCTGCCCCACTTCTCCCCTTGAAATCCCATTAGCACTTGCTTTGTTCTTTGCTTCGTGTCGCTGTCACTTGCTGGTCGCTTGTTTCTTTGATCCCTTTAATTTATTATTTTTATTTCAAAGAATTTTTTTATTTTTTAAAAAAAGGCTCCATCAGCAAGGCTAGGTGAGCATGGACCTCACTGATTAAATATAGCAATGAGACGTGCTGATCAAAGCGCATCAGCCTCGGGGTGTAGCGCTTGTCCTCTGTGCGCTTGGGCCGTTTCCCACCTCCTCCTCCTTCTCCCTGCTGGGACATGGAGGAGTGCTAGGGCCTGCCACGAGTCCAGATAAATTGCTCCAGACCTTAAGCGCTGGCTGGAACGAGCACCAAGTTTCCCCAATTTCTGTTCCCTGAGCCTGATGCTCAGGATCTGGGCGTTCCTGTAATGCAGCAACACACCTCATGAATAAAGATTAAGTTGATTAAAAAGGAAAACCCAGAGCAGGGCAGAATAAAAGCGATTTGCAGAGATTAGATGCTCTGGCACATCAGGAGTTCCCTAAAGGGCTGAGCTAACATGTTCAAGCATAAGAGCTTTAAGCTCTCTTCCCTGTTTTGTAACTAATGGCTTTGGGTTGGGATGACTAACTCTCCCATTTGATAACTGTCCCCGTGGGGCACCGGTGAGATTTCATGCACCGAAGGACCTGCCCAGTCCAGAGGCCAGCATCCCCTGCCATAACCTGCTTTGTGCAGTTATACAAACTGCTCTGCCAGCAAGGTGCTCCCTTTGCAGTGGCCAGACATGGGGGAAATGGAGCAAAGGAGGGGTATGAGCCTTGTACCCCAGCAGGCACAGCCTCTTCCATCCTCCTGCAGCCCAAAGCCAGGATATCCCTTCCTATCAGGTGCCCAAAGACCAGTTTCTCATGAACTGAGCTTAAGGAGCGGGGGAGGGGGGGAAACCACCAAACCCAAAGGTTTCTTCTTATTTGCCAAAGCAAGGCTGAAAATGAAGCATTTCTACATGATGTCCCAGCAGATAGCATAGTGTCCCAGGTCTCTGGTGCAGCCAAAGCAAATTGCCCAACTCCTCTTGCCATGCATCAAGCCTTGTGGGCTGCCGGTGTCACAACCTGAGCTTTCCATCCACCACACAAAAGCAAAGGTACGTGCTCCCTGACAACTGGGAAAGAGGGGGGAAAAAAACCCCACACTCTTCCCTGCCCCAAGTATCCTCTTCCCTGGACAGCCCCAAGGGCAAAAGCACTGCCTTCCTGCTTGTTGCACATTCGTCTATGCCCAGGGCAAGTGCTCTGGCCCACGCTGGGAAACGGGCACTGTGTATTATTTAATGAAGTGGCGGGGAAGGAATGTGCATACGTAATCTAGAAAATCCTTTGTCCAGGATTTACAGGGGTAGATATAAGGGTAGAATCCAGCCCGCTCCATTTTAATGACGCAACCTCCGTCAGAATTTATTATTTGCTTTCAGGTCTGCAGCAGTGTCTCTATTCTGGGCCAGGACCTTGTCTTGTTAAGCCCTGTATGAACGAGCAAGACCATTCCTGTACCCGAGAGATTATAAAGTAATTGACCTTTCAATTCTGGCCTGAAAATGCAATGCTTTCTATGTTCTGTTTTTTCCCCCCCTGTTTTCTTTCCTCTGTAGAGATGCTCTTCACTGAGCTAATGCTGGCTGTGCCCAGCTGGGAAAGCAGCCCTGGGGTGATGTGTGCCCGTGTGGGACCTCTGTGTGCCCCAACATGTGGGGAAGCCCACCCGGAGGTGGGCATGCCTGGAGTGGAGCCTCCTCAGTGCTGTTGGAAGGAGGCAGCTACAGAGCAGGATGCCAGCAGCGGTGGGGGGTAGAAAATTGAGCTAATTTTAAGATTTCCATGATAGATTTCCGAATTGGATTACATGACATGGTTGCCGGTGATGGCAGGGTCTGGAGTCGATGATTCAGGGTCCTCTTCCCTCCTGTCTGTCCCTGCGTGACCCAGGAGCCATGACTCCTGCTGTAGTATATTTTTGTGCGAGCCAAATTCCATCATGGGTAATTACACTCCATCTCTTCAAATTCCTTGGGGACCATTGATGCAATTTGCTAGTCCTCTCCGGACTTCCGAAGGAGTCTCGGGTTGCAACGAGTGCTACAGCCCGGAGGTGGCCGCATTGCAGGCTTGTGAGCCCCAGTGAGCACCTGAGCCTTTGAGATGCTTGCAGGAGCTCGTGCTGGAGGGGCTGGTTTGCCATCTGGTTGCTTATCAAAATGAAACAACTGCTTTGCTCCAAGTTTCTGGATGGTGATGGGAGAGGAGAGGTTCGAAGGGTGTATTTGGGCTAGACGTGCTGCCTGCATAGGTTGGGACAGTTGTGCTCGGACGCTGGAGAATGCAGCTGGGGTTTCTGGAAGATGGCAAAAGCTTTGAATCCAACCAGAAATGCAGCTGGTGGAGCAGCGACTCCCCCCTGCTCCGCTCGCTTCTCCCTGCAGTCACAACCATTCATCCTGAGCAGTTGTATCTAGCGCCGTATTTTGGCAGAAATTACTAGCCCATCAATCCAGGCAGCTATTTCTTTCCCCCCGCGGCTTCAGAAGGCAATAAGTCCACAGCAATACAAATATTGAAATGCTGCACGTAGGGGATTAGTGACTTGGCAATTAAAATATTTGACCTACATCTTGTTGAGTACCAGCAAGGTCAACGGAGCCGTGTTTCTTCCCAAAACTTCTGCCCTAAGGAATTTTATTATTGTGGTTACTTCTGTTTGAACAGGCTGTTTGTTTCCTACTGAATATGAAGGGAAGGGCTCAGGGACCAGGACTGTGTGAGGGCTGGACCCCTCAGCAGTGATTTTTGGGGGTGCTGGGAGTGGTTTCTGGAGGCAGGTAGGCAATCTTCTCTACAGCACAAACATCCCTGAATATTTACAGGATTCTTCCCACAAACACAGCGGAGAACAAGCATCTCCTTTTGTTCTCGAGATTGTACGTGCTGAGAATCCTCGTCCAAACAAACGAATGGGTTTTTCTTCCAGCAAACATCACAGATATCTTCCCCCCCCCCCCTTCTCCTTTTCACATGTTGTTCGCTCTGTTCTGCAAACAATGTTCTTTTTAAGCCTGGGCAGAAAACTCTATCTGTCTTCAGACCATGATGTGACAGCAGAAACCAGCGATGTCCGCTTGGCAATGAGATTAAGTGGAAATCATTTATAAAGGTCCTCTCATCACAAAGCAAGGCGGGGGGCGGGGGGGGGAACAAAAACAAAATCCCCCAACACTGCTTGATTTGGATGGCTGGGCACACAGCTGGGGTTACAGGGAATAGTAGTCAGAGGGTTCATGGACACCCCCAGCCCAAGATCTGGCACAAACCCTCCTTGGTTTTGGATGGCATCGAGTGGCTAACGGGGCTGGAGGATAACTGTGAATTTGCTCCCTTGGACCACAGGCTGTTGGTCGTTCCCCCAAAACCCGCTCATATAGCTTGCAGCCCCCCACAGCCTGGGGAAGGGGGTTTGCTGTAATATGGGCTGAGGTTTGTGCTATAGCTGAGGTCCCGTATTGTGGCTGGGTCCAGCAGCTCTGCCTGCGGTTCCTGCTGTCAGACAAGTGTCTCCTCTGATCCTACCTGCTCTGGGCAGGGCTGCTAAAACACCAAGCTGCAGCAGCCTGATGGGAAGTGTGATTTCAGGGGTGATTTTCGCAGTCTCTATCTCCTGGAGCTGAGCAAGGGAGGCTGTTGCCATCTGCTAAATAAGCATGGAGGTGACTGTAGCCCTCCGTGGGCTGTGATCCTGGGGAAGGGTTGTGCAAAATCCATGTGGCTGGTCTGGGGGTTGCTCCTGGCTCCAGCACCCCAAAATCCCAGTGTTCCTTCCCCTACCTGGTAAGTGGGCAGGTGCTCAAGGGTGCTGTCTCAGAAGAGGAGAAGCCCAGGCCATCATCGCTCCCCACCAATGCTCAAACTGGAGCCCAAGAAGCCAGCATGAGTCTGACCTGAGTGGAGATCCTCACCTCCTGATAATAAACCTGACCTTGACATTTTACCTGTCTGACCCAGGAGCATGAGTCTCATTGCAAAGAGACTCAAGTAACAGGTTTACCCAACAAGAATGATGATGGATTTTGGCAGAGGAGCCATTTGGAAATGGAAACCAATGGGCTTGCAGAAACCCCAGGCTCTGTCATCCTGGATGGAAGTCAAGTCACTCACCCATCCTCTCCATGCTGAGGGGCTCCCCCATCCCTTCTTCTGCTTTCCAGTGGGGTGATGCTCCCCAAAAGGTGTGGGGTTGGGGTGGGAAATTCCCAGCTGCTGCTGTGGACTCACCTTAGTGAAGATCATTGCTGCTCTGTTTGCAATTACACTGCCTGCTCAGGTCCTGCTGGGCTTTCTTTGCCTCCCCAGGCTCACTCCAGGTGGGTTTTGATAACGTGTTTTTATCAAGTCATGCTGGCCTTGGAGTCCAATGGCAAGCATCTCTTGCAGAGCCATAAATGCCTTCAGGGCTACCAGCTTGTGAGCCAGCAGGGAGTGGGGAATTGCTGAGTTTGGGTAAATTTGTCGTTAGAGAGAAAACAGGTTCCTCCCCGAGTAATGCACAACTTGAAAAAACAAACCAAAAAAACCTCCCCAACAACATACACACCAGGATGCCTCAAAAGAAAAAGCATGGGTTTTTTCATAAAACATATTTTCCCACATCCGCTCCCTGATTTTCTTTAGAAAATGAACTTCTAGCTAAACCTATTCAATCTCACAAAGTATTTCAATTTTGACAGGAGTGTGTATTCTGGAGAAATGTTGTTCCATCAGAGTTTCTCCAGCCAACTCTAATCCCAAATGCCTTGCTGTGACTAAACCTGATTTCTATGTTAAGTACCTTAGCTTGCCTGTAAGGGCCAGGTAAAAACTCAATCAGTCAAGTAGCCTCCCTGCAGCTGTCTTGTTAAACATTGGGGGTTTTAAAATTTTCTTCTTTTTTTCTTTAATAGAGTAGAGGTGGAAGATCCCCTGGGGAGAGGCACAGTTTGATCCTTGATAAACCAACCAAAAATTTGTACTGGGAAGCGCCCTTACATCAAGGGAGATGAGGGGGCTTTGGGGTCCTGGGCTCTAGGAAGCCTTTTGCTGCTTTGTCTTTTATTATCCAGCATTCAGAATGGAGGCAAAGAGAGGAAAAAAGTCAAGAAATTCTAAAGAAGCATCTTTGAGAAGTGCAGAGTGCCTGATGTGGCGGGTGGCCCCAGTGTGCTGGCTGCAGTCCTTAGGGAAGAACATAGATATATTTCTCCTCTCACATGTTCATATGTACCTGGTGACAGCCAAATTACCAGCCCAGCAGGGCTGAATTTAAGGCACAGGCTGCTGTAGCAGAGGGAGGACTTTCCTCTTCTCCCAGGGACCTGGATCACACCTTCTCTGAGCGCTGCACCTCATCTATGCGATGCTCTTTGCTTCACATGCTTGCTGTCCTCATGTGAGGTGCGCTTGCCACCTGTGCGTGGCAGGAGGGTGAGGTCCCCTCTGAAAAGGAGGGATGTAGGAAGACCCCCAACAGCTCCATGTGAAAATTACCCCTCCCTGGTCTTTGCAAGTCATTGCATTGGACCATCCAGGAGCAGCAGGTATCACCCAATGTGATCTGTTATGCAAAACCCACAACTAAGATGGGATTCCCTGATTCACCCCAGCGGGATGAATACCCTAGGAAAAGGGAAAGAGCCTTTTCCCACCCCTTTACAATCCCCCTGCCCTCGGCTTTGCTGGGGTGCTCTGCCCCTACGGCCGAACTGCGGCTTTGATCCGGCGTGTGCTGGCAGCTGTGTGTGCTCAGCACCGGCGCTGCAGAGGCTGGCACTGATCCCAAACTCACGCAGCGTTTGGAAAATATGTGTGATTGCACAAAACGGGGGAGGGAAACGTCCGAGAAGATCACGGTGCTTTGCCTCGGCTTTTGAAAATGTGAAACTTTTGTTTCAAGAATAGTCAGATACTCTGTTTGGAGATTAATTTGTTTTTTAAATGGGGCTTTACTTTTTCTGGTCTGGAAAATGCCTTTTAACTAACCTAGAGGAGAACTGTGATTTTTACAAATGGGTGCAATAGCCTGGTGAGAAGCTGGTTCATTTTGGAGTGAGCAAACTGTTTTGAGCCTCATGGAAAAAACCTTTATAATTTTGTCTTTCACTTAAAAAAACAAAAATTGTTTCCATCTGAATGTACACTTTTGTTTTTCTTTTGCTCAACAAGCCAAAGAATAGCTCAACCCTTCATCTGCCCAGCTCTGGGCACCACTGAACTCCTGGTTTCCAAGCCCCCACCCTCCGAATACCTGTCACAGGCAGCTGATCCCTATACCTTCCTAAAATACAGGGCGCTCTTTCAGACTGCCCTTTTGCTGTCCTGCCTTCCCTGACACAGCCCAGGTGTCTGGTGCAGGTCTTGCCCATGGCTTTGAGCAGACGATGAAAACTGGGATTTTTGTGCTGGTTTCGACCGTTTCTTCAACTCTGTTTGCAAAGTTTGAGCACTTGCCTCTGGAGCCTGCAGCTGCCCAGTGTCACTTAATGCTGCGTGCTTGGGGATGGGACTTGAGCAATTCATCAAGGTTTTATATTTACTGCTGTACCATGGATCTGAGGGCTGTGGCTGCTGCAGGCAGCTGCCAGACGGACCTGTTTGCCCTTTCCTAAACCCCGAGAGCTGCCTGTGAGCAGGCAGCAATGGGGCAAAGAGGCCTTGCCAATAACGGGAGGGCACAAATATTTGCTGGCGCGTTCCTCTCTGCCAGCTGCAGTGACAGAGACCCAAATTCTCCATCCGACTATTTTCTGCCCAAGCCCGGGGCTGGCGGTGGCACAGTCAGCTCGGCCCAGGGCAACAGCACTGATGGAGAAGCTGCTGGTGCTGTTTCTGCAGGGAGGAGTTTAACCTTGCTCTTTGTCCAGGACCAGCCCAGGTGGTGCAAGTAACTCCCAGGATGCTTTATTTAGCAGCGAGGGCTGGTGTGAGATGCCTCTTGTGAAAGACAGAGACAAGTTGTCAGTGGCCGCAGTGTTTAAGTGATCTGTCAAAGAGGAGCAGGGAGCTGGGGCAGGCAGAGCAGCAGGTTGTGTCCCGTCTGCTCCCTCAGCCGCTTGCTGCCCATGCCTCAGCATCCTCCTGCTGATGTCTGAACCCTCCATGCTTGTGTGTGATCTGGTTTGGCAGAAAGGTGATGTCCCATGGATGGGCAAGTGTCCCAAAGCTGGTGCTGGCAGGTAAAGGCAACAGTGAGTCTCAAGTCCACTTATTTGGGGTTTTTTTGACCAAAAGTCCTGTGCAACCATGTGGGTAAATCCCCTGGAGACATGAGCCTGGAGGGAGGGCATTGAGGGAGGAATTAGCATCTGCCAGTGCAGCCCTAGCCTCAGTTTTCACCTCATTGAGCAGCCTGGAGGGAAAGCCAGCGCTGACAGTTTAAGTACTGTAGATGCTCAGAGGTTATCCTCTGCAGCCTGCTAATGCCCCAGCTCAGCTGCTTTTACCCCCAGCTCTGTCCATCCATGGACTCTCTCCAGCCTCCCAACTCCGGCAGGCTCTAGGAGGCTACTTGGGACAAAGAGGAAGGACCTCTCTTGTGCCTCTGGCCATGCTGAGAAATTTGGGGGCCAACCTGCAACAGAGGAGACTGGGATCTGAAACTTCCCAAGTGGTGAGAGCCGAGTGCTGGCAGAGGTCTCCTAGCTAGGTGTGATGTCTCCATCAGAGAAGGTACTTAAGGTCCAGCCAGACAGCTGTGGCTGGGCTGGAAGGACTGACCTTGCTATAGAGAGGTGCTGGGCTTTCCAGGTTCTCTCCAGCTGCCTACGCAGCTACCAAGCCCTGGTAGACAAATAATTTGGGGGCAGAAGTGACTTGTCATTTTGACCCCTTTTTTTGCTATTGGGGATGGGTGGCTTTTCTCCATACACCAGGGTTTCTCCTGGAGCCTCCTCTGGCAAAGCTGTGGAGATGGGTCACCAAGAGGTTCTAGAACCATATAACAGGTCCCCGCTGGGGAAAGCCCCTTCTGGCCTCTCGGGCCACCTCTTGTGCCTCTATCCAGGACATCGCTGTACAACAAGGCTGAACTGGATCCGACCCCAGGCCAGAGGTGCTTATATAAGATATTTACTGTGTGCCCCAAGACCGCCTTGGGAAGAAGCCAACGTGCTGATTAGGTGACGTCTGCTCAGGATGATTTTGTCTCGGAGCATCTGCTGCCTGGTCTGGTGGTCTCATAGGCACTGCCCTGAGGTCATTTATGTAAGAAGTCAGTTGGGCTCTTCAGCTGTGGCAAGCCCTTTGTGAAAGCCTCTGGGTTATACGAGGTGCCTGTCTGACCCCTGGGATGTCCAGCCTGCCTGGGCTCTGCTATGAGCAGCTGTCGGTCAGCTGGCCACTGCTGCTTTTTTCTCCTCCATATCCTAAAATAATCCATCCTGTGGGTGGAGGGGAGCTGAGCACTGGTGGTGGAGTGAAGGGAGCAGAAAGGGGATCGATGGTTTCTCCTTGATGCTATTAGCACCATGAGCAGCCCATGGGAGCTTCCCTTCGCCATTCCTTTTGGAGCATCCCATGGTAAAAAGCCAAAGCCATGCTCTTCCCAGCTGGCCCGGGATGTGGAGCTAGCACTGGGCTTACGCACAAGGTCTAGGAAATCCCATCTGCTGCCCCAAATCCTCCCCCCCAAATGCTGCAGGTCACGACAGCAGCAGATAAGCTTCTTGCCTCCTGCTTTGTCCTATATTTTTTGGGCAGGATCCCAGCGTGACATAGTCTCTGGCCCGATCTTGGGGTGATGGCATGCTGAGGGCACATGATTTTCCCAAACTGGCTCTTTTTCTGCTCTTCAGCTGCAGATAAGGAGCAGGCTCCCACCTCTGACCACGGTGCAATGCACTGGCCAGGGTGTCCTCAAGCATTTGTCCCACAAACATGGCCTGGGCCTCTCTGCATGCAGTGCAGCAGGGTCAGCACCTCTGAAGTCCTAAGAAGAGTATCGTGACCACATGGAAAATGTACACACCATCAGCTGGGTTGGTGTAGGGTCATGTTTTATGGAGGATATGATTGCTTGGACCAGCTTTGCTTGTGATGGAGCAAGGATCAGCCTCCCTGAGGCGAGCACTGTGTGCATGAAGGAGGAGAGAAGCTGAGGAAGAGTCAGAGGAGGATGCTGGGGAGTAATATCCCCTCGGGACCCTGCCGAAACAAGCTCTAATGGGTGAAATTAAGCTGAATAGAAAGGGAAAATTTCCTGAGACGTGTTAGAGTCTCCCAAGGGACATGGTGCAATTCCAGCAGCACAGTCCCCATGGCAAACACAGGGATGCAAAAGGTGGGAGCAAACCTCAGCATGGGAGCTGCGTCCCCGCCATGAGGCAGTGCTTGAGTTTGCAGCGAGCCTGAACCCGTGGCATGGCATTGGGCTGGCCTGCTTAGGGACGCCAGTGCTGGGATGCGACGGCTGATGCTGCCAGTGTCCACGTCATGGCTGGGGCTGGAATCCAGCTGGAAGCTGGATGGAGCAATCCTTTATTAGCAAAATCTGCAGAGTTTCACTGGCTACAAGTGGCATCTCATTTTGTCGGCTGGCAGAAATACAAATGTCTTTTTTCCCTGTGCTAGCCATTTTGGGGGAGAAATGGCTCACCTGCTCCATGGCTTTTCGTGGGATAGATTGTTGCTCCTGGCTGATGGTTCCTCAGGCCCAATCCTGCTTTTGCTTTTCTTTCCTGGGTGAGTGGATGCAAAGGTGCTGAGCCCGGGGAGCTGGACCTGCTGCGCACAGTGCTGCTTGCACCTAGCCTGTGGAGAGATGCTCTGCACCCCTGCATGGCGGTGGCCGATTCTTGCCCCCATCAGCACTTTCTGGTCCCCGGGACCTTGTATGTGGTCTCATAAAAGCACCACAAGTGCTGACCTCGGCCGCCGTGCTCCTCCTGCCGGCAGTCCGACTCCTTCCCTGCCCTCCCTCCCTCCTGGCTGCACTGAAGCACAACCAGAAACCAGAGGTGTGCAGGGATGCGCACTCTCCTTTTTCCAGATAAATCCATGGCAGTGCTACAGTTCGTTGCTCCTCGTGCCCTGAGTTCAGCTTCCCTGGGCTGTTTTGGTCATGCTCCCTGCTAACTGGCTGCTGGTGTAGCTGCTGAGATGCTCTGGACATGGAGACTAGGTCTGAGCATCCATCTCTCCATCGTCCAACTGCTCCTTGATGTCCTCAGCCACTCTCCCAGGTGGAGATCCCCCCGGTAAACCCCCACCCCTATCACATAAGTATCTTTTCTTCTGCACTCGGCCAGCAGCCCTCTTTTCTCCTTTGCTGTGTGACCGTGTAGCCTCCATGAGTGCTCTGGGGGTGAGAGCGATGCCCACAAACCCACGCCATCCTCCCATCCATCCGCCGCATCCCCTGGCCCATTGTCTTCCTGAAACCCGCCGGGACTTGGCCCTCTGCACTGCCGTGCCGGCCAACAGTGCGGCCTGGCAGAGCCGGCATCCCACACCGGCGGCAATGCCCATGCCCGGAGCAGATGGCGGCAGCCGTCCGGTCCCTTCCCCGCAGCCGTTTTTTCTGCCGGCAGCACGGTGGCCTTGGTGCGCGGGCGGGTGGCGAGATGGGAGCCAGCTCGGCCGGAGAGTCAGGGGCAAGGCGTGTTAATGGCACAGAAAATGGCTATTTTTAACTTTGATAGATGAGAGCTTATTTCCTAACTTGGCTTGTGCGGCACAGTGTCACACACCTCCCGCTGTCCACACCCAGTGGATGGGGATGGGGAGACACGGCTGTTTTGGGTCATCAGATGGCAACCTGGAGCCCAAAAATGGCCTTTCTAGGAGCAGAGGTGGGAAGGGAGTGGAGTGCTGGGAGAGCCAGACTGGCACCCCACGAGGATGTCCCGCAGCCCCACAGTTGGCTGGCATGGCCTGAGTTTGGGGTATCCCTGCTGGGTTCTGGGGTGGATGCTGCATCCATCAGCCTTGGGTCTTTCTCAGCTTGTACTTTTGAGTTCCAGGTATTGCACTGTGATCTACTGTGGGGCTTCAAGCCTGTTTTCCCCAGCACCCCACCTCCCTCCTGCTGCAAAACCCCTTGGAGTGAGCAGGGGAGATTCCCATGGAAGCAAAACCCTGCCTTGGCATGGGGGTGAACAACCCTGCACCTTTTGGGGTTCAGCAAAACCAGGTTGCTCAAATCCCACCCTATCCAGATGTCAGGCTTTTGGAGGGGCTGGAGAGTGGTGGGCTGTGTCCCCAGGGCCAGGCTGCTCACCATGGGATGAGGAGTGCACCTGGGTGGTGGCACCTGGTCCGAGCAGCCCCGTGCCGTCGGGAGGATGGGTGACTTAGCACGTTTCCCCATCCCTGCTCCCCCCCTCGCCCCCCCCCTCGGCCTCTTCCTCCAGGAGCCCTGACACTAATGCAGTGCGAGCACGGGATTTATGGGCGGCAGCCCTCCAATTGGGCCATCCGTCTTGATTAAATTAGCCCTAACGGCTCTGCGCTGACTTGCTCGCAGCTCCGCGCAGCCGTGCTGCAGGCGTCGGGAAGGGGCCTGCTGGAGACCCCACCGGGTGCTGCCCCTCGCTTCGCCCTCTCGCCCTCCTTTCCTTGCCTCGACGGCTGCTAAGCGAACAGCGAAAGCTGGCCTGGCTGCAGGGTGAGGCCGTACCCTGACCCCAACTATTCCCCAGCTGAGAGCCCACGGGGCTCCCCAGGGCTGCAGTCCTGCACCCCCAGATGGGCGTGCTGGGGGTGATGGGCTTCCCCATGGCTCTCCCCAGCCCTGGGGCAGCAGTGCCCAGAGCCGATGGCAAAAACATAGGGAGCCTCTCTGCTCCCAGGGCTTGCTGGGATGGAAATCCCAGGCTATTTCTTTGCATTTGCTATAGCAAACCAGGCAGCGAGGGGTAAGCCACCAGCATGGCACAGTGATGGGAACGCAAGCCTTGCCAGTTCTGGCTGCTCAGCTCCCTTCTGCCATCCCAGCCGGCCCCAAGGGCTGCGCTCCCCCCCGGATGCTCCCCCCCCCATGTCTCCCCCTGCATACGAGCCCCAAACATCTCCCACTTGCTGCTTTGCTGAAGAAACACCCTGCTCATGCACCTCAAAATTGCTGCTGGTAGCCCCGGCGGAGCACGGTGCTGGGGAGCGGCAGACGAGAGGGGGCCAGGGCTGGGGACCCTGCAGCAGCTCTGCCTCCCCAGGCAGTGCCTCCCTGCCCGGCCCTGGCCCGCAGCCATCTGCCCGTCCCAGCCCTGCAGCCAATTTCCGGACTGCCCGGAGCGTTAATTATATTTATTGCTGGAGGGAGTGGAGGGAGCCGGGGAGCCGAGAGCAGGGAGCCTGGGGCTGGCACCACCGGCTGGGCACTGGGGCAGGCGGGATTCGGAAAGCTTTCCATGGGTGATGAGCACAGTGGGGTAGCAGGAGAGGAGCCTGCAGACAGGAGCAAGCCATGGTGTGAGGGGCTGCCCAACTGGCAGAAGGGAGCTGTGCTTTGGGGTCAGGACACTGATGGTCGCCCCTTGGTTCCCTGGGTGGTCATGCTCATGGCCACCATGGTGGGTGTGCCGACTCGTGTCCCCTCCAATCTGCAAAACCTAAATCCCTGCTGTTAGCTGAGCATCCACGGGGGTTTAGGCATACAGCTGTCAGAACAAGGCCCTGCAGTGCTCTTCGTCCAGGGATTTCAAAGTGTTGGTTAAAATTCAGTATTTGTGAGGTCGGTGCAATGGGGTGAGATGGGGCAAGCTAGCGTGGAGAGGGGAGAGGAGGCAGTGCTGCAAGCATTGCCCTGAGATGCTCCGGAGTTCGGGGGTGTTTGGGAGCAGCGAGGGGAAGCATGATGCTCCATCGCCGTGCCAGGGAGAGGATCGGAGCTGGAGACGAGGAGAGTCATTGCTCCAGGACGCTGCTGAAGGGAAGAGGAGAGGGAGGGATCGCTGTTCCCAAACCTGTGGTGGGAGACAAAGAAGAGTGAAGAGAAGTCTGGGAAGGGGTGGGAAAGCAATGCAAAAGGGAGATGGGGCAGGTGGGGAGGCAACCTCTTCATGTGCTGGGTGCTTTATAGTTTTTATGTGACCGGCTGGCTGCGTGACAGCCAAGCTGAGCGGTGTTGAGCATCGCTATCGAGGCTGGAGGTCTCCTGGCTGTGATTTTTTTTGAACTA
The DNA here is from genome assembly GCA_020745775.1 of Theristicus caerulescens. Classification (NCBI taxonomy): domain Eukaryota; kingdom Metazoa; phylum Chordata; class Aves; order Pelecaniformes; family Threskiornithidae; genus Theristicus; species Theristicus caerulescens. The sequence continues at coordinate 86,254,610 of CM036562.1, forward strand.
AGCCTGCGAATCCCCAAAAAGGAGCAGGCAGCAGCCCTGGGATCTCGCAGGCGACTGAGTGTGGAGGAAGTCTAGCAAAAATTACAGATGGTGGCTGGTTTGCATCTCCCTCTGGCTGGAAGCCATCTGGGGTTGTGAGCCCACTGCAGCATCCCTCTGCCACCCGCTCCTCTCTGCAGGGGGGAAAAGGCTGCTGGAGCAGGGTTTTGCTTTGACCCTCTCCAAAAAGGCCTTGCTGTTATAAGGACAGGGTGACCTGGAGACACCCAAAGCCTCCCAAACGGCTTAAAATAATGCTCACCACCAAGAAATAAACTTGGACTCAAATCAATCTTAAAAAAAAAAAAAAAAAATCCCCGCCCGCAGTAAAAAGAAGTGGCTTCAATTTCCAGCCCTCCCTCTGCCCCCGGCTCCTTTCTGCACACGCAGACCCTGCCCCTTAAACCAGCCAAAAGCAGAGCGAAGCCTCCGGGGACGCGGTACCCGCCATCGATTTTTCATGGAAGGCGCCCAGAAAGGACGGTGATGGACTGCGGGGCCGCAACCCCCCGACCGCAGCAGCCGGCGCGGGGGAGCTGAGATGGATCTGTCGGGAAAGGGTTGTTGCTTCGTCGTGGCTGTGGCTGTCGGAGCCGGGGCCGGGCTAGAAAAAGCAAGCGGAAGCCATCAAGGTGGAGGAGAGGAAGCGAGGAAGAAGAAGAAGGGCCGAAGGACTCAGGCGAAGCAGCCATTAGGAAAGTGCTGATGCAGAGGTTCACTTGTGTCTACGGGCAGAGTTGGAGTAGTTGCTGTTCACGGACAAAGGCGGTAGGAGGGAGTGGAGCTTTGTAGAAGCCGGAGCCTGTCTCACTGGGTGTCTGTGTTTCATTCCCTGTCAAAAGGCTGGGAGCTGGGGGAAAAAAGCAGGGAAGCGGCGAGCTGCAGCGCTCGCTCAGGATCAGATAGCAAGAAAACCAATAGCAGAGAGAAAAAAAAAAAAAAAAGAAAACCAACCCACATCAACCAACCAACCCACCCACCCTCCACACTGAGGCTGAAACAGGCAGGTCCCTGCCAACTCCACAGCACGCAGCAAGCAGGGAAGAAGTCCACCCTCCCCGGGCAGGAGCGGAGTTGAGCCCGAAGGATATTTGATGACACTTTGGCGACGATGGGTCCCCCAGCATCTTCCAGAGCCCATTTGAGGGTGAAGGCTCTGAAAGCGCAGAGGGAGTTTGAAGCTAAATTCACCTGAGTCTGGATCTCTTGGTCGCTGGGATTTATCTTTTTTTTTTTTTTTCTCTGGGGGTGGCAGGGGGAAAGCAAACCGAGAAAAAACCTGGTGGTTTTTTTTAATCTCCCTCTTTTTTTTAATTTATTTTTTTTCTTTTGGAAGAAGATATATTTTTTTCCCTGTGGTTGGAATGGAGGGGTTGGGTCTGTGCCTAAGAAGCAGCAGCCGAACGTCGATCCTGGGAGAAACCCAAGTGGATCTGGGGTCCCTCGCCAGCTAACTCTCCAGGACCCGCAGCCCCACGGCCAGGGGGGCTGAATGCAGTGAGAGGTAAGTGACGGCTCCGGCGTCTGCCTGCCAGAGAGCCAGCGCGACAGCTCCTCCGCTTCTCCGGCTCCGTCTCAATCCCAAGTCAGAGGCAAAAACAGCAGTCTCATAGTGAGTCAATCACTTCCACCTATTGCAGCCCTAATGGAGAAATAAGACAGGGAAGTTTTGCAGCGGCAGCCTCATGGGTGAAGTTCCCCTCCCTCACCCCCATGCCCGAAATGCCAGGTTGGGGGGGTGGATTTTGCAAAGCTGACCGCCGTCGCTGTGCCAATGCCACAGGCCCCCTCCCTCCCTGACCAGCGGTGAGGGTTTGCCGCTGCCTTTTGGGGAGTGCCAGTGCCTTGCTGGGCTCCCACTCGCCTCCGCTCGCTTCTGCTCACTTCTACTCACTTCCCCCGGCCAGCTCGCTTTCTTGACCAAAACTTTTGCACGCTGGCTGTTTTTGGAAATGCCCATGCGGGGTTATGCCTGTATGCATGTGCACACATGTATATATACGCACGTGTGATGCACGCTCGTGTGACCCTCTGATTCCCAGCTGCCTGGACCTGCCTGCCCACATGAGGGGCATGCCTGGGCTCAACCCGGGAGCTGGGGGGGTGCTTCGAAGGCAAACTGCAAAGCGCAGGGAAAAAAAGGAAAGCAAGCCGACAACGACAGCAGCAGCAGCAGCAGCATAATTGCATCACTGTAATAGTATCGGCGCTGAGCACGAGCCAGGCTAGTAAAATTGTCCAGAAAATGAGCTGTACTAAAGTGCCTTCAGTTAGCAGCACCTGCACGCCTTCTCTGGGTGCTTGAGGCTATTTGTATTTTTAGAAGTCTCTCTTAATTATAGAGCAAAGAGTGTTAGAGGGAAAATGGTGTGAATTTAGCAGCATTCGTTCCCGGACTGTTTTGCAGCAAATATGAGCACAAAATCACCCAATAGGGGTTTTTCTTCCCCCTGCACTTGTGATTTTGAACCACCTGTTTTGCAGCGGTGTCGGCAAATGAGGGCTGGATTTTTTCTTTCCCGTTCTTAGAAAGCGTGGCGATGACTTTGCTTGCATGTGAAAAGGATGGGAAGAGATCCCGTTGCCTTCCCACGGCCCCCTCTGTGCCCCAAATCAACCCCAATCTCCTAAAGGGCTGCGAGACCTCCCTGCTCCCATCCTGGGGGTGACACTGGTGGGGACAGGGGACTCGCGTGCTGGTGCCGGGTCTCCCACAGGCACCAAAGAGCCGGGGATGTTTTACAGCTCACTGCGAAAAAAAACCCAAACCCTGCAACAACTCATTTTTTCTTCTATAAAGCTCCTTCCCCTCGTCCCCTTCTCGGCAAAACTTTCTGGGGCCTTTTGTTCTGAACAGCAGGTGAAATTCCCTTTGTGTGAGCACAAAGCAATGAAGCCACCAGAAAATAATGAAAACAAGACTAAAAAAAAAAAAATCCTCGCCTGCTCCTTTCAGGCCTGGAATAACATCGAGCGTTCCCGTCCGCGCCAGATAGGCTTAATAAAACACTGGCTTTGCTGGGGAAGGCACCTTAAAGGCCACTTTATTTCTTGCCTCTGATCTATGACACACTTTGAAATCCTGTTGTTCTTTACCCAAAAGAGTTGCTTTACCAGTGAAGTCAAGGTGGATTTTTTTCTGAGCCCTGAAATGACCCTGGGGGATATGGCGAATCCTCTGGGACCAGCCGGGGTGGGATGGCAGTGTTCCCCCCAGCCGCACGGCACGGTGCCGTGGTACTCCGTGATGCTCCAGGCATGGCAGTGGTTCACCATGTGTTCCCCCTGTTTCCCCGCCGGCTGACCGGGGCTGCAGGGGTGGCTTCACCAGCACCGCGGTGGGAACCATTCCCTGCTGCGGATAAACTTTGGAGGAGCTGTCAGGGGAACTGCATGGTGAGCTTAAACCCGGCATTTTCTCCCCAATTGGCATCAGATTTTAGGGTGTAAATGTGCTTGAGAGACATGGGAGCCTCACCCAACCTCTGTGCTGGGCGGAAAAGAGGACGGGTTGGCAGTTTTGAGGATGCTGTCTCTAGAAAGAGCGGGAGTGCCATCACTAAGAGGGATTGCTGGAGGGACAGATCTGTCCCCCTCTCCCTTCACCGCTCGGGCACGTGGCACACGGAGCAGGCACCTTATGTAAGCAGTGATGGCAGTGTCGGGCCCCGGCCATGCCGTGCCATCCTGCTCTGCCACTGCCGGGCCCCGTGCGGCCTCGGCCACTTCCCGTAGCCCCCATTTTGGGGGTTCCCTCTGGGTGCAGGCGCTGTATCGCCATGGGGGGAGCATAATCCCCCCCAACAGCCGGGGGTCAGGCTGGTGAATGGCTTCAAGCCCCAGGGTTTGTCCATGGTTTCTGCAGAGTTCACAGTTGCATCTTTTCTGGCGCTGGCTCCAGGGTCCCCTGGAGAGGTGGCACCTGGGCTCAAGCCCCTTTCTAGGCTCTTCTGCACCCGTTGGCTAAGGTCCAGCCCGGTTTGGTTTCGACAGTGCAGGGCAAGGGCTGGCTCTTGTGGATGAGAAGGGAGAAACCAGCCCAGCTTGCACCCATTCCTCATGCTGCCAACTCGCTGCAGGAGCTGGGAATTGTCCTCTGAGTGTGGGGACACCGGCTGGGGAAGGACCTGTGTCCCTGTCCCAGATCATGAGCCTGTCCCTCCATCCCATCTGCGGGCCCCTGGGTGCCCCAGTGCCCACCCATCCGGCTGCCCTGTACCCAGCGTGCCTGAAATGGAGGAAAGGAGAGAAAAAAATTAATATTAAGGGGCTCAGAGAGCCCCTGAGCCCCAGGGAGAGGAGCACAGTGAGCACCTTGCTGCCCTGGCCCTACTCCAGCTTCTGAGTGGGGTGGGAAGGAGGAAGGTGGGAGTGGGGTGGCAGGTGGCTGGGGGGTCCTGGTGCTGCCCCCACAGCTCTGGGTGACTGTGGGCCTTTCACCTTGCTGGGACATGCCCCTCTTTCACCGTTCCTGGCTCGTTCCTAGCTTGTTCCCTTGTTCTAGCTCAGTCCTTTTGGTCGCAGCTTGGTCCTTTGGTCCCAGCTCGGTCCTTTGGTCCCAGCTCCATCCTGGTTCCCAGCTCACTCCTGGTTCCCAGCTCACTCCCTCGTTCCCAGCTTGCAGCGAGGCAGGACTGCCAGTGGGCGATGGTTTTTTGCAAAGCTCTTTCAGATTCCCCCGTTGGACTTTTGAAGCATCTGGTATCACTATCTCAGCATCATTATGAATTAATTAACATTAATTCCTTGTTCTGGTATCTCCTATTGCCAGGAGCCTTAGCCTGGGCTTTTTTTCCCCCTTCCCTTTTTTCCCCCCCTTCCCTTTTTTCCCCCCCTTCCCAAACAGAAAGGGCCAGATCCAGAGTACCCGTGGCAGAAAGCCAGAGAGAAGCCACATGGTTGGGGGGCCATGGGCTCCCCATCCCTGTCCCCATCCCGCACTGTGACAGGAGATGCTGCCAGGCCCCTGCCAGTCCATTAGCCAGGGTAGGGCTTGGTCCTGGGGGACCCCCGGTGCTGCCAGTACTGGCTGCCCACTCACCATGCCTCCAGCACAGGGCATGGGTGCTTCACAGATGGGTGATGCCGGCTGTGCCATCCCTCACCTCCGCTTCCCCGCAGGGCTGTGTGGCAGGTGTGCTGGGGCTGTCCTGTGGGGGAAGGATCTCCGTTTTAGCTCTGGGAAGCCCTGATCGTGGCTCCTCAGCTTGGGCTGGAGGCACCAGGGATGCTCTCCTCAGGGATGCTGACCCAGGGATGCTAATGCCATGGCTGCTGTTCCCAGGAATGCTGATCCCAAAGAGGTTGACCACAGGGATGCTGTCCCAGGGATACTAATGCCAAAGATGCTGTCCCTAAGGACGCTGACCCTCTAGAGATGCAGGGATGGGGATATAGACATAGCAGGTGGATGCAGGCTGGGAGAGAGGCCGGGATCCTTTGCCCCCAACGCGTTCATCCTGCTCCATGAATCACCCCGAGGGAGACACAACCCAGGAGTCACAACCTGGCCACCCGGCTCCATCCCTGTGCTCTCGCTTGCATGGGTGAGCCTCAGTAAAGTCGTGGCTGAGGGCTGCAGATGGACTTGGTGGGATGTAGGTGCCGCACCCGCCTCCTCCCAGCCCTGTCCCACCCCGTCGCCTGCCCCACTCCTTGCCCTACAGCAACAGAACCCTCCTGCACACGTCCATTCCCCCCGCTTCTGCCCCCTGCCACCACCATGTGCCCCATGGCTGGGCCACAGCAAACCCCAGGGCCACCCCAAGCCCCCCTGCACCCTTTTCAGTGTGGGCTGAGTCAGTGGGGGGTCCCTCCTATGCTCCGCGGGCCCTGGGGCCGAGGCGGGGTAGGGGTGGCAGCCCCCGCGCGGGCTGGGGGATAACCCCGGTGTCCTACATCCCCGGAGCCCGGCTCGGGCTTACGTAACGGCCGTGCTGCAGTCTGCTCTGCTCAGCCGCCAGTGCCACCGGCAGAGCTGCAGCGCGGAGCCCATCTCCCTGGATATTTGCTTTTTTGGGGAGAGGAGGGAGGGAGCAGGACACCTGGGGGACAGGCAAGCCCCAGGGGGTGGCCAGGACACAGAGAGCGAGGTTGGCAGGGCTGGCTGGGTATGAGGGCTGGGGCGTCTGCCCCCAGCCCCATCTGTCTGGTGACCTTGGGAGCCGAAATCCCCCCTGGGTGGCAGCACCCTGCGGAAGGAGGAGCTGGGGAGGGGGAGAGCAGAGAGAGCCCTGCCCTGGTCCTAAGCAAGGGGTCAGGTTAGAGACCCTGCTGGCATCCTCTGCCAACAATGCTCTCGTCTCTACCCTCCTCGGAGAGCATAGCCCCACTGTGCAGGTGGGGAAACTGAGGCAGGAGGCTGTGACTCCCTATGAGGAGCAGGTACCAGGGTCCCTCTGGACATGGAGGAGGAGATGGGACACTACCAGCCCCTCGGCTACCCCCAGGCTGGAGATGCCCCGGTCCAGGCTGAGCTCTGCCCCTGGAGCTGGTGTCCCCACTTGGACCTGGCCTGTGGCACATGGCCCTGCTGGTGCTCGGTGCAGCACCCGTGCAGTGAGGTGCAGCTCTGGAGCTTGCTGCACATGCCATGATCCGGTGACATGGGCCGGGGGGGACAGCAGGCCGGCCACAGCACCCTTCCTGCCCCCAGCACGAGTCCCCGGGGCGGCACAAGGTGACGGAGTGGGGAGCCTGGGGGAGAGACCTCGCTGCCAGGTCGCACCGAGGCCATGGTCTGGCTGGGGGCCAGTGTGTCACAGTCCCTGAAGGCTGCCAAATGTCAGGGCACACCTGGGAGCTGCCCCGGTGCTGGCAGCCACTGGGTGCCCGAGGGCTGTGGGTGGGCTCAGGGGGCCCGGGGCTTGGGGTGGTACTCGCTGAGCATCCCCCTCGGGCTGAAATGTCATTGCAGCTCCCCTCCAGCACGGCTTGACCCGGAGGCAGCAGAAGGGTTTGTGCCTGGAGGCACGCAGGGCCCTGGCTCTGTCCCAGTGGTCACCCGGCGCTGTGGGGACCCGGCAGGTCTCTGTCCCACCCCAAGGATGTGGGGTGACGTGATGCCACTGGGAGCTGGGCTGAAACTCTGTGGTCCCTCATGGCCAGCACCGAGGTGGCCTCAGTGGGGGCAGATGCCACCACCCATGGGTGCCACCTGCCTGCAAGGACACCTGGTAGGGCAGTGTGGGCATCACTGCAGCACTGCGGGAAACCCCAGTATGATCCCAGTGCGAAAAACATGGTGTCACTCACTGGTGAGAGCCAGGACTCCCCATGGGGACCGAGTACCCGAGACCCCCACCCCCGCTTTGCCCCTTGTTCCCAGGCTCAGCCGGTGTTTCTCCTGGGGCTCGGTGGGACAGAGCCCAGCCACTCCTTGGCACACCACTGAGCCCGCTGCCCTCCCTGGGCACCCCAGCCAGCCCCAGCGCCCGCGGTGCACGGCACAGGGACCCCGCGCCTCGAAGCCGGGGGGAACCAAGGACGCCAGTGAGCTCATCCTTCCCGCCCGGGCCGGGAAAATCATTGCATTGTGCTTGCTGCAAGAGGCTCAAAGGCCTTTGGTTCCCTTTTAGGACATGGCTGGAAAGGAGCCACCGAAAGAAATGCCAGGAAAAATAAGCCTTCAGTGGCAGCTACTTTCTTCATGGGTTTGGAGGGATCCAAATGCAGATCCCTCGCCTCGGGGAACCCTTTGGGGAGGTGCTCAGACTGTGGGGATAAACCTCCCCCAGTGCTGGGCATCCAGCGCTGGATCAGGACCTTCTTTTCTGAAATGCCAAATCCGGCCCTCCCGGGTGATGCAGACAGCGGGAAAGGGGGTCGGGTGCTGCTCTGGATCCTGTTGCCCTTCGTCTCCACAGCAGCGCAGGGGAGCCCTGGCATCGCCGGCCCCCCTGGGAGCCAGGACACCCAGCACGGTGGGGTCCTGCTCCCCAGCCTCGGCTGCCCCAGGGCCAGATCTGGCAGTGTGGTTCCTGGCTGGGCTGAGAACGCCCTCCAACTCGTTACACACAGGGGCCAGCTAATCTCCATCTGACAGCGAGTCATCCTTCCTACCGTGCTGAAGGCTGTAATGACAATGTACTTAAAGGGGCTGATGAATTAAGTGCATCTTATAAATGCATCAGATATTAAAATTCCCGTATAATTACAGTGCAATGGATTATGTGTGGTGCTGAAGGGGAAGCAATTCAGCGAAGCAAAGGAATTGTAGTTATAGAGGAGAGCCAGCGAAGTGTAATTACACACAGCTCTGCTCTAATGGTGGTGTAAAGCGAGGGGCTGGTTTGGAGCTGCAGCAGGAGCGATGCCGAGCGGCACTGGGGCTGTGCCGGATCCGAGGGCTTGTCTGGGATGCTGCAAGGGTTAAAGAAAGTGAGTGGGACCTGAAGGGCTTCGTGGAGGGGACGGAGGGAGAGAGCTTTGCTCTGCTTCCACCCTTCTTCAGGGAGGAAAGCACCCTGCTCCCGGCGGGCTGGCTCCAGCCAGACAGGTCCAGGGCCTTTGGCCATCGCTCACCCCAGCACCCCGCTGCGCTCAGCGCTCCCGTGTGCACACGTGTACACTCGTGTGTGATACAGCAGTCAGTGCTTGAGCAGATCAAAGACGAGAGAATCTGATTCCTTTCCTTTCCTTTCCTTTCCTTTCCTTTCCTTTCCTTTCCTTTCCTTTCCTTTCCTTTCCTTTCCTTTCCTTTCCTTTCCTTTCCTTTCCTTTCCTTTCCTTTCCTTTCCTTTCCTTTCCTTTCCTTTCCTTTCCTTTCCTTTCCTTTCCTTTCCTTTCCTTTCCTTTCCTTTCCTTTCCTTTCCTTTCCTTTCCTTTCCTTTCCTTTCCTTTCCTCTTTCTCCTTCCTCTCTTCTCTTCTCTTCTCTTCTCTTCTCTTCTCTTCTCTTCTCTTCTCTTCTCTTCTCTTCTCTTCTCTTCTCATCTTTTTCCTTTTCCCTCTGTCTTGTTTTTCTCTCCTTTTCTCTCACTTTTCTCTTTTCGCTCTTTTCCCTCTCTTTTTCTTTTTCTTTTTCTTTCTTTTTCTTTTTCTTTTTCTTTTTCTTTTTCTTTTTCTTTTTCTTTTTCTTTTTCTTTTTCTTTTTCTTTTTCTTTTTCTTTTTCTTTTTCTTTTTCTTTTTCTTTTTTCTTTTTCTTTTTCTTTTTCTTTTTCTTTTTCTTTTTCTTTTTCTTTTTCTTTTTCTTTTTCTTTTTCTTTTTTCTTGTTCTTGTTCTTGTTCTGTTTTTTTCTTGTCCTTTTCCCTTTCCCTTTCCCTTTCCCTTTCCCTTTCCCTTTCCCTTTCCCTTTCCCTTTCCCCTTCCCCCTCCCTCTCAGGCTCCCAGGTGGCTGCAGGTGCATGAGGTCCAGGCGGAGGCTGCCATGTCACCCTACACCCCAAGTGTCACCAAACAGGCGGGCCAGTTGCTCACATCCTCAATCCTCCATATTTTCTGGCATTGGTGACGCAGTAGGGTCTCCCTGGTGCTTTCAGCCCCCCCCTGCCCCGGTGAGGGGGTGCCACCTGCAAGGGGCCTCGGGGGAAGAACGTCCCCAGCACCATTCGGCTGTGGGGCTGCTGGAGCAAAGGCTTTTCTCTAATGAGCTGGTGCCGGTTTTACCATTAATTATATGGAGCGGTGCCATCATCAGACAATTAAGTAGTGTTGTCCCAGGCTCTGACAAGGGTGCGAAGAAAGTGGGGTGTGGGATGCCTGCAATGGCACATGTGCAGGGCTGCGTCGGGGGGGAACATGGGTTCTCTGCATGCCACACATCAAGGCACCTGCATGTGGCCACCAGCCGAAACCCTGCAAGCACCATTGACCTGTCCCACCAACACCTGCAGCACCGCCACCTCCTCCTCCTCCCCAAAAGGGCCGAGAGTCCCACGGGACCACCGTCCCCATCATGTCCCTGCCCACGGCCCGCCCTGGGTGGGGAGACGGGGCCGTGTGATGCCTGCCTTCACTTTTGCAATGGTGCTTGTTCGCTAATTAGCAAAATCTGGCAATCTGCACCGTTCTCCCAGTCATTAATTATTATTAATTATTTGTTATGCAAATAAAGTTGAAGAGCGCAGCGCTGTAGGCAACACAAACGAAAACAGTCCCGGCTCCAGGCAGTTTATGTAACGGTGGGCGGGTGGACATCACAGGAGTCCCTGGGGCCATGTAGCATCCACGCGCTGTCCCCTGCATAGGGGCCGCTGCATGTCAGCATCCCCTGGGATCTGGGGACGTGTTGATGGCATCAATGGCGATGGGTGCTGCAGGGACTGGTGCAGGGACTGCAGGGGCGCAAGGATGCGGGATGTAATGGAGAAAATCGTGTTTTTTAAGGTCATGGGGGATGAGGGTGATGGTGGGACCCAAGGGTGGAGGAGGAGTATGTCGGTGATGGGTGGCCGAGGCAGGTGCTGCTGGTGGAGGCAGGAAAGGTGATTGCTGGGGTGGGTTTTGCGGGTCCTGTCCCATCTCTTTCCCTGTAATCTGTCCCTGAGGGCAATGTTTGGGGAGAAATTGGGATGTTTTGCCAAACGATGATGTTTCAGTAAGTGGCAGTTTGCTGTCTCCATCATCCCAGCTGGAGGGTGGCCGGGGCCAGGACCCGGCCATGTGTCCCCTCCGCCATGCATCCCCCCCGCCCTGCTGCCTGGCCACTGCACCCCAGGGCATTATTTTGGTGCTCCCCACTCTCCCTTTCCCCTCTGCCTGGGGCTCTCTGCCCCATCCAGGGCTCCTTTCCCACTGTGCTCCCTGTGTGCCTCCGAGCTCGCCATTGACCCCAAATGCAACCACCCATCACATCCCTGTGTCACAGAGCGATAACGCCAGTGGCACTGTGCCACAGGGACACAGGCTGGCAGCAGGAGGGACCCTACTCAAGCCCTACCTGAGCAATTGGAAAGGGAACTGAGAAAAAAATTGAAATTAAAGAGAGGAAAGAATTAATAAGGATCCTGCCTCGACCACAATGGCTTTGTTTCAGGAGAGCTGATACCACACTCTCGCTAATGCCATTCCTCAGAGGCCTTCGGAAAGCAGTGGGGTTTTGGCGATGCTCAGGCATGTTTTTGGTGCGCTGCGGATGCGAGCGTGCATTAGAGCTGTGCTTGATTCCTGCCCAGCCGGCAATGTCCCCTGGTGTCCAGCTGCTGTCCCTAACCGGGCTCTGCAGCATGAGGCAGCCATCGTCATAAAGCAATGACCCAGCAGAGCGGAGATTTGGGGTGAGAAATGTGTTTTCACAAAGCGATGCCTCTCCTGCTGGGCACTGCTGCAGGGCCATGCCCTGAAATGCTGGACAGGCTGGCTGCAGAGCTGCTTGCTCCCTCTGGTTAGGAGACATCCTATAGGGGCTATATAGTGCACCCTGAATACACTGAGCACAAGACATCCTGCATACTTACAGAAATCCTCTTCTGCCATACACAAAGCACCATGCAGGTTGCCTGTACGTCTCTCCCCAGCACCTGGTGTTATTTGCTTTTTTGCACTTACTAGATCTCCCAGTTACCACCCTGTTAGCCTCGTTCAGAGAAACCCTATATTTCCTCCATCCTAGGGTATTTGCCCTGGACATTTCTTTAGGGGGAATTCAAAGCAGGGATGGGACAGGAGCGGGGCTTTGCACCAGCCGTGCTCAGAACTGCGGCTGATGTCCCACAAAACTCTCGCATTATTCCTGTGCCCGATGTCCATGGGGAGCTCAGCCTCTTTTCTTCCTTCTCCGCTGCAGGAATCAACCCTGGTTGCTGCCAGGGTTATCTCCATCCTCCAGCTTGCTGCACACTCTGGTAGTTCACCATTCCTCCGAGGACTGGGGCTCGACCCTGGCCAGGCAGCATGTGCCCCCGCAAAGGAGGACGATGTCTTTATTTTCCCATGGCCAATAACGGATTTGGAGATAAAGTCTGGAGAAATGGGGACTCGTGGATGTTCCCTGCCTGCTGCCGCAGCTGCCTGGGCACTCATGTGTGCTTGTGGCCCCATCCTGAGCCTGAGCCCGGGCCGGCAGCCGTGGCGGGGGGCTGGAGCCAGATGCCTGTTTCTAATAAAGCTCGGCTCCTGCCGTGAGCCGCACTCATCCTCGCCCGCTCCAGATGATAACGGCAGGGATGCTGCCGCCGGCTGGACCTCATGGCTGAAGGTGAAAGGACGAGGCTCCAGCTCCGTATCTGTGCACCAGCCCCGCTTTGCCAAAATAAGAATACTCTAAGGAGCCAAAAAAATCTCTTGCCCGAGACCTGGCCCCCATGGGGGGGTGTGGGGGCTGCGGGGGGCCGGAGGCGGCAGGCGGAGGGCTGGGGCGCTGCGTGGAGCACAGCAGGAAGGAAGCGCTCGGCGAGGACACAGCCAGCACTGCGTGCATGTCCTTACATATGTGCTATTTTCAGCTTGACGGGGAGCAGGCCAAGTTCTCCAACAGACTGAGTTTGGAGCTGAAATCCTCCTCTCCTCCTCCCCCCTGCCCAGCACCCACTGCCTGCAGGCACGGGGAGTCCAAGTGCACCCAGGGCACCTCACTCTGTCCCGTTCGGTCTATATTCCCACCAGGGAGATGGACGCACGCTGCACATGCTCCCAGCGCTGCTGCTGCCCAAACCCCTCCTTGTAGCAAGGCCGCAGGATCTGATCCTGCTCAGGGCGGCAGCAGCTCCAGCTTCTCCCCTTCCCACTTCGGGCTGGTCCAGGTACCAGCACCAGCATCCTCCCAAACCCATCCCCACTCCAACAGGGACCTGCAGCATCTCCTGCCTTTGGCTTTGCACACTAATGCACACTCTCACCTGCTCTCTCCTTGCTTTTTTTCCGAGCAGAAAGTATCCTTCCTTCCTCTTCTCCCTAAATCGGCCCTCCTGCCACCTCCCCTCTCCCCCATCACTGCAACCCCTCCAGAAGTGCAGCTGCTTTTGCAGCCGTGTCCTCGCCCTGCTTGAAATGCAGGAAAGAAATCCATGTGCAACTTACTGTCTCGGCACCCTGTAATCATTTTGTCAGCCGAAAAGCACTTTTGTCAAACCCCCACAGGCAAACCAGGAGGGGATGGATTGGGGAGAGGCACCTGACACCACTCCGTGCTTTTTTCCCCCCCCTTTTTTCATCCTGGGTTTTGCTTTACGGGTGGGCCGAGCGTTGGGTTTTTCTCTCCTTTCCCTCTCCGGGTGCTTTGGCGACTGTCCGGAGAGAGTGAAAGGAATAAGGAAAATGTTGCGGGAGAGCAGCGAGGCTGGAGAAAATGCATCGCCAGCAGCTGGGTTTGCTCGACAAAGTGCAATTATGCAGTGGGAGGAGAAAGCCGTCTGGCTGGAGAGGGGTTTCCAGCAGGGACTAATGGAGCCCCAGGCTTGGTCACCTGGGATGGCCCCGAGAGCGGCTCTGGCCCCTTTCGGGTTCTGGGGGGCGTTAAATGGCTCCTTACTGTCCTGCGCATGAGCTGCTCTGGGGGGTCTTTACAGAGGGAGGTTAATGTCATCTGTTTGCTCCATCCTGAAAGCAAACAAACCGTGCGGCAGTGGCTGCCCTGCCCAAACCCGGGAGCGGTTCCTTTCTCCAGGGCCGGGTCCCCGCACGAGACGTGGTTGCCTTTGATGCCAGCTCTCCTGCTCCGGCTCCGGGGGGGGCAGTCCCCCTTTCTCAACCCCTTCAGCATCCCCAGTGAGTGTCTGGGGTCACAGCAGCAGGTGACACCAGCCTTTCTCCTCCAGGAAAGGGGTCAAGGGCAATTCTTAGAGTAGGCAGTTCGTATGGCCTCGAGGACGGACTCTGCTTTACCCCAGCATGGGATTCCCAGGGGCAGGCAGACAGGCTGGGGGGCACAGGCTTTTCCTGTGGATCTCTGATTTGGGCACCCCTGCACCGCAAGCTGGGAGCGTGGCTCTCCCCTCTCTGCTTTTTTTGTCGGCTGGCGCTTGCCCGAGCATCGGGGCGAGCTGCCTTTGCCAGCCTGCGTCATGCGAGCACCACGGGGAGTTTGCACAGAGCTGATCCGTTCTCCCTAACCTTTCCGCTAATGAGGAAGCAAATGCCTGGGATGGCTGCGGCACTGGAAGGTCGGAGCCATTGCAGCCCGACGGCCCTGCGGCTTTGCCCATGGTCCCATCCTCCTCATGTTTTTCCTGTGTCCTTAGTGATGTTTTGGCGTGCAAAGAGGGGTTGGGAATGAGGTGCTCCGTGGAAATCTTGTGTCTGGGCTGGTACCATCAGCTGAAAAATGATCAGCCATAAAGCAAAGCACTCATGGAGCTTTGCCTAACGAACAGGCAGTCGTTAACTCTGCACGAAGTGTTTGCAGGTCTCAAAGACAGAAAAACACTCAAAAACCCACTTGCAAATGCTGCTTGTCTAATTAGTGTACTGGGAAAGACTCATCCATCCTTATGTGTCCGGTGTGTCCTCATCTATGCACGTGAAATTCGGGCCATCAAACACTCGCAGCCGCCGTCGCAGCAAGGCGCTCCCGTCCGGAGACAGGTCTTTAAATCATCCCCGAGTGCTGGGAAAATTGCAGACAGCTCGAGAGCGGAAAATGAAAAGGCAAAACGTTGTTCCTGGAGCTTTTGCCCTGAATTATTTGCTCAGCTTTAATAATAAGTTACATACAAGCAAAACTGAAGCAGCAGATGATTTTTCTGGGGAAAACTAGTCCTGTGGATGGTGCGGAGCAGTGCCCGGACCCTGGCTCCTCCGACAGCCTTTGGGGACAGGGACTGATGTGCTCCGGGAAGATGGGCTGGGAAAAGAGATAAAAAATAACCCCTCTTTAATGCGTTTTGGTGCAGTATCCACATGCTGGAGCTGGATTGAAGCTTTTCATTCATTTTTCTGGAGGCGGTGGGGAAAGCAGTGGTGGGGATGATCCTGCTCTGTCTCCTCTCCACTGGCCCCATCGCTTCTGTGGGCTAATATCTGGCAGGCATCAGCAGGGCGAACTCTGGGCTGTTTTCCCTGCCTTATTCTAGGCTAGTTTGACTAAATCTAGCTTGCTTAGGATGAATCACTCCAGCACTTCTGGTTGTGACCTGCTGGCCACCATGCTTGCTGAGCCTCTGCAATTCCCCTTTTGTTGGTAAAAATGAGAAGTTGCTTTTTCTGCCTTTTTCTCCAGGATCACAGATTGCAAATAATGATTGCCTTAAACACAGGCTATTTCACAGCTTGCTGGTGCTTTCGGGGATGAGATCTCTGGGTGTTCAGTGCCGGTGACACCAGGAACCAGGCCAGTCCTGTGTTGGCATGGTCCAACAGGCACCTTAATTTAACTCTCCTTAATTTAACTCTCCCTTTTTTCATCTTTATCTTTTTTAATGAAGCAGAGTGGATGAGGTCTCGCCACAAACTGTGCATTGCATACTGCACACCCCACCCAGGGCTCTGGGTCAGTTCGATGAGCTGCTCATAGAAAGGCAATGGCTGGGCTGGATCCTGCTCTGCTGAGCTGTGATGGATCCCATTTTCTTTTGTGCCCAATTCTACAGGGTCACATGGAGCACGATGAGCTGTCTGCACCAAGTGCCCATAGCCAAACCCATCTCCCTGGATTTATTGGTTTCTGTTTGCTACTTTTTCTCCTGTTTCCTTTCCATGGGGTTATTTATAGCTGGGCCAGCTCTGCTCCCCATCCTCTTCTCCTTCCTATTTCCCCAGGTGCAGGTAGCTTGTTCCCAGCGAAGGATGCTGTCAGGGCTTTGCCCAAGGGCACAGGTATAAAACTTCCTGCAGGAACAATTTGCTGCAGAAATTATGCTGAACTAGCCAAATTGGGCGGTTTCAGGGAAGCAACCAGGAGTGCCCTGAAATGATTTCCCCCGCTTGCTTCCAGCTTGATCCTATTGCTTGTGCAACCCAAAAATGTTTTGCAAGGAAAATCTAAACTGTCGATCCTTTATCCTCTGGACCGGGACCTGATTTTGGCATTTCTGGCAATAGCAAAGTATCTGTTTTTCTCCAGCTCCTTCCCTATGTGACTCCCATAAGAGCTCCGAGGATTTTGTTGATGCCAAGCCGCATTCCCTGAGACCATGATAGGTCTGGGCATGTGGTGCAGGAAGGCAGGGAGGTCTCTGGGAGCCCAGAGAGCAGCTCCACATCTGCCTGGCTGCTGGCAGAACCCAGCAACCTTTCCCCCAAAATTAAAACATGCTTTTAGGGTAAAAAAATTTTAAAAAACACAACAAAAAAAGTCAGTAGCTGCGATGCCATCTGTGTCTGCAGCATTACACAGCGGGGACAAGCCGCCCGAGCAGGCTGCCGTGCACAGAGCCCCCTGAGCACCTACACTGGGTAGCTGAAAGAGGTGGAACGAGCCTTCCTCCTCCCTTCCTCCCCCTTGGAGAGGAATGTCCTGTTTCTCTGGGGAACAACAGATCTCCTTGGCATCTCTCTCTTTGGAAGCTTTGATTTCTTTTCCAACTGTGGCTCTCCAGCCTCAGCAGCATGTCTTGGATATTTTTTTCTCCCCGCGGTCCCCCTCCCATTGATCCCAGGGGGAAGGCTGGTTGGAAACCTCTCCGGCAGCCCTGGCAGGAGGGGATGGAGGGCCAGGGGCAGCAGGTTGCCAGTTCATTTGTTTTTCTCGATGGGGCTTCAAAGAGTGATGGGCTGATGGGTTTGGAGTCTCAGGGGGGCAATTTCCCTGGCAGCATCCAAGTTGTGTCACCTCTCTGCTTGGCTCTGTGACGACAGTGTTGATTTGAATTCTTCCAACTTAAGACTGATTTAAATGATGGTGAAGTTGGGGGGTGGCGTGTGGGAGTAGAGCACTGAGCGCTATTCTTTTTCGGTTGTCATATGCCTCCATAAAGACTTCTGCCTTGGGGATTTGCATAGATCTGTGGTCCAGATTGTGCTACAAAACCCACCGGTGGTCTGCAAAGCTATGGCAACGGCTTCTACGCTGGCTCCCGAATCAGACAAAGCTGGAAAGTTTAGGTGTGTTTACAAGTCTTCATGCCACAGCCATTCCTCTTTGGTTTGGGGGCTGCAGCCAGGGCTCAGAGGGCAGCTGGGAGCCCCCTGTCTTCTCCTGACCCACAGCGTTCCCACTCCTCTGCAGTCCCATCCCCTGGGAGATGCCTGGCTCCATTCCATTCCATTCCATTCCATTCCATTCCATTCCATTCCATCCTATCCTATCCTATCCTATCCTATCCTATCCTATCCTATCCTATCCTTCGCCAGTGTGTGCCGCTTTGCCGAGCGCTCCCAGCCTCACTCTCGAGACCGCTCTAATTTGATGGAGAGGTGGTGAGGTCAGGAAAAACAGCCAACCTGTTCTCGATGCTTTTTGTGAAAAATAGGTGTTTGGGTAATGACCTCATGGGGAGGGAGGCTGCAGAGTGAGCCGGTCTCCTGCTAGTGAAACCGCAGGAGGCGAAGGAGGGGGATCATGCAAATGTCCCAGCCACAGGGAAAGCTTAATTCGGTGGTTGTAATCGCTGAGGACACGCACATCTGTAGGAAAGCAGGCTGCCTTCCTCGCACTGCTCCCAGAAGGGCTTGTTTGTTTAATTTTATCTCGCAGAGAAAATTATAAAAGGAAAAAAAACCCCAAACCACCACCCTGTGGTTTTGCTCAGCTGCAGCACAAAAATGCCCCAGCAGAGCCCAGAGAGCGCCAGGGACCAAAACCCTCGCCTGAGCCCAGGTATTTCCATTGGGGAGAGGGGCAGCGAAGGGGCCGTGCGGCAGCCGGTGGCCCTGGTGCTCTGCTGGGACCCCGCTGCCCGCCCGTGCGGGGCCGGGCAGGATGGAGCCAGCTGTAGGAATCATCAGATCTGGAGAAATCCAGACACTGCACTCACCACTCGGCTCTCCCTCCTTCCACCTTGTGCTGATCGAAACCCTGTTGCCTAGAGCAGCTGTATCTATAAAAGAGGGAGGTATTTGCCCTTTGGGAGGCTGGAGGAGGCTGGGGGTCTCACTGGGAGCCCCAGAACGGCAGCCTGGCTTGCCCAGGTACCAGCAATGCACTTTCTGACTGAGCCGAGTGGGCAACATTGCATTTTAGGGCAAAAAGTTGAGATGTTTGGGATGGTTGATGCTTTGCAAGCTGCCGTCAAAGCCCTGCCACAGTCATGGCTGGTCAGGGCTGGTGTGGCTGGATAACAGGGGAGCGCTTGTGCTCTGCTTTCAGCTCATTTTCTTCTTTGTCATTAGTTTAAATTTCCGAGGGAGCCTGGGCTTGGCATCAGATGCTGACATCCTTTAATTTAGCAAATGTAAAAATGGGACCTTTTCCAACTGGAGCGATTAGAAACGTCCCGCTCCGTTCCCCAGCCGTGGTGTTGGGTGCTGGCTGGGCCGTCGCCCTGGGCTGTCAGCCGCCCCTCTCCCCCCCCCGCCGGCGTGACTGCGGCTGAGACCTCCCACACTCGTCACACGGGTGTGACGGCCTGTCATCACCATCCCTGCCCGCTGCTCAGCACTGCTGGGAGCTGCCCACTGTCTTGAATGGCAAAGAGCAACAGTGGGGGCTGGATGCAGGAGGGGAGCTTACCAGGGGGAGGGATGGAGCCGTGCCCCCCGTGACACCCCCTGCAGCACCCGCTGAAATCCCGTCCCCAGCAGTAACACCCTTTGCCCTGACAAGGGCCTTGTCCACCTCCGGGTTTGCGTATAATGGCGCATGTCTCCCCTAAGCTGCTTAATGAGGGTTAAGAGGCTAACGGGCTTATTACCAGCAATTATTTCCACAGCCCTGCAGGTGTCCCTGAAAACGGCAGGGCCCCACGCTCGCCCGGGAGCATCCTGCTGGTATCGCCACCAGCCAGCCTGGGGTGCCACGAGATTGTCAGTGCTCAGCCAGCTGCCTGAGTCAAATCAGTGGCTGTTTTCAGGGTGTTTTTACACCCCATTGCAACGATCCAGGCTGTGATTTTGGTAGGGGAGTGGAGGGGGAGGTGGCATCCCTATGGATACCTGCCCCCCCCCCCCCCCACCCTGGTCCCTCTCACTCTGCCTCAGGAGCGGCTCTGCAGCATCCCTGGGCGGTCGCCTGGAGACGGCCGAGGCGGGTTGCCACAGCGACGGAGCCTTCGCTCCGCATCCCTCCAACTCTGCTGCCTTGGCCGAAGTTGGGCGAGAGAAAAATGTCCTGGGGAGGGGACACCCCCCACCCCAGGTGGCAAGTGCAGGGCTGGGGAAACTGAGGCATGGCTGGTGGAGTTGGAGGCAGCTGTGAGGTGATGGAGAAGGTTTTGGAAGCTGCCTGTGGATGCAATGAGGCAAAAAGTGGTGGAAATGGGGCTGGTGGAGGGCAGGGGGTACCCGCAGTCACTTGGGGGGGGGGGGTCAGCACTTTGTGGGCGCAGTTGCTGGTGCAGCATCTCCGCACAAGTCCTCCCAGCAGCAGCGTTTGATAGTCACCATGGCAATGTCAGCTGCGTTCAGGCTGTCATCTGCTTTGACATTCGGCACGTGCCGGGATGGGCTGGAGGGGTGTGCGCACCCCGGGAGCTGCTGGTGCAGATGGGGGGATCAGCCACCCAGAGCCCAGCCAAAAACCTGGGCTCCCCCACGCAGGGTGAGGGGACCGGCCGCAATGCCATCCCTGGGGTCCCATGGGGCCACACGATGGCACGGGCTGGTGCCTGGCCCTGGGGCCCTGCCACGGTGAGGGAGAGGATGGTGAAGCCCTTTGGGGTGACCCTGCCCCGCTGAGCCTATAATTACAGACGATGTCCGTGGAGAGCAAGGAGAGGTTACGTAACTTTAGCGTTTGGAAAATTCTTTCTGCTCCCTTATCGGCTTTATAAATACCTCGAACTCAGGCCAGGCCAGGCTGGGGGGAAGGCGATGCCATGGGCTGCAGCTGATCCCCGTGCTCGGGTCCATCCAGCCGCTGTGCCTCAGTTTCCCCCTCTCTATGGACAAAAGCATCCCTGCTGCACCCTGCCGTCGTGCTAAGGGGAGGGCTCCTTGTTGCTGTTGTGACCACTGGTGGGACCAGCAAGTGTTTAATCACCCTGAACAGAAAAGGAGGGTGATTTTTCTTCCTCCCCTGGAAAAGGCTTGAAGGTGCTTTTTGGGTCATGGCCACCATTAAATGGCAAATTCAAAAAACCAAGATCCTGTCTGCAGCCACAGACTGCCTTGCACTAATCTGGTGCCACATCCCCCAGATTTTAATTTGTTGCGCCCTTCTGGTGGGTCCTTCGTGTTCTAAAAATCCCTGGGTTGGGCCCATGCAGTGCTTTAGCCGCTGTGATGGCTTGGCGGGGTGCTGGTGGTGGGTGCTCACCCTGTTCCCCCTACTCCACATAGCACTGTCACAGCCCTCCTGATCCCCCGCCATCGGCGCAGCTGAGCCAGGGGACAGTGGGATGCTGGCAAGTCCCAAGCATCGCTGGTGACTGCTGCAGGAGGTCCAGGGGCAGGGGGGGTTGGAGCAGGGCCCCCCCCTGCTCATGTGCACTTGCATTTATGCCATTTGCAAAGTTATCTCCCTGCGGGGATGTTGGAGGGCAGCTGGGGCCGTGTCGATAGGAGCGGGCACAGTGCACACAGCCAAGGGCAGCCAGGGCAGCGTTGTGTAACTCTCCATGCAGCTCTTCACCAGGGGCATGTCACTGTCTCCCACCCTCCCCAATGCCACCAGATCTGGCCACTGCCCCAGCCGCAGGGCACCTTTGCTCTGTGCCTGCCTATTGCCACTGCAGCCACCCGGCCGTGCTGGGATGCTGCGTGATGTCTAGCTTTGCAACTCCAAGGGATGCTGGCGGGCAGGACCGGTACCCCGGGGGTTAGGTCAGTTGTTGTGGCTGGTAGCAGCGTGCCACCGCCTTTGTCCCCCAAAATCTTCCCTTGCTGGTGTTTTGGTTTTGCTTGCTGGAGAAACAGTGCCCTGCTCCTTGTCAACCTGCGTGTACTTGGACAGTGGTGCCTAGGCTTGCCGACACCAGGCTTTGCACTCACCTTGTTTATTGTAGGGTTTCCCAGGAACACACGTGGGGGTTGGTTTTTTAGTGCTGGCCAAAACAAAAAAAGGGATTCCTGGCTTCTACTTTATTGCTTTTGTGACTCTGCAGTGTGTGCCTGAGAGAGCCACCCATCAGTGACCTGGGCTGCGCAAAGGAGCAGAGGAGGAAACGCAACCAGGTGTGCGCAAAACCTCCCTGGTGTAAAAACAACCTTTTAAATGCCCAGGTCTCTGCCCGCAGGGTCTGCAGCTGCCGGGCCCCTTAACAAAGCGATGCGTGACAGTGCCCGAGACTGGGGCACAGAAATAATGAGAAGGGAGTTATTTTAGGGACTTCCACGTCTGCCCGGTGGGAACCTTCCTGGCCACCCCCAGTTTGAGCAGGGCTTCCCAAACAAGGTGGGTGCCCTGGGTGATGGCAGTGTGGTGGTGGATGCTGACGCTGGGCAGAGATTTGACTTCTTGCTGCCAGGGCTGGGCTGAGATCGTGCTCTGGGGCTGGTACCCGTGGGCAGGGAATGAGGGAGGATTAATTGAGTCGTTGATCCCTGACGGCGAGAGGGGATGGGGACCAGTGAGCCCCCCCGGTGTTACACAACGTCTGTGCTAAATCTTCACTGCAGCAGATAAAGACAGTCCCCAAAATACCCTGCCCTGCCTTTGCCGCCCCTGCAGCCACTTGGGTTTCGGGGTCATGTCTGCAGTCTGGGGGTGTCCAGCTCCCCGGTGACATCGGGGCAGAGTGGAAAGGGCAGAAACCCAGGGCCAAAAACCTGGTACCCCCCAGGAAGGAGATCTCTTCCAACCAGGCTCAGCTCGAAGAAAAAGAGCGTTAAAGGGAGCCCTTGGAGGATTTAAAAGACACTGAGACTCTTGAACTGGTGTGGGCAGAACCATGACCTGGAGGAAAACTAGGAGCAGCAAAGCAGTGCAAAGGCCTCTTTAGTCCTGAAGATGCCAGGCAGCATCGTGTGTGTGCCAGGGAGCTTTGTCACCCCCAACAGAAAAGGAGGGGGATTTTTCTTCCTCCTTGGGAAATGCTTGAAGATGGGTTTTGGGTCACGGCCATCATTAAATGGCAAGATCAAAGAACCAAGGTCTTGCCTTGGACCACCAACTGCCTTGCCCCAGTCTAGTGTCTGATCCTTCAGGTTTGAATTTGTTGCATCCTTCTGGCTGGTCTTTCGCATCCCTAAAACCTCTGAAACCCCCTTCGAGCTGCTTCTCTTCCAGTCCCCTGAGGCCACTAAGGCATCTTGGGCTTCCTACACTGCCATGACTGCAATTTCACTCCCTACCCCTTAGGAATACCACTGAAGGTATGAGTCCTATGCCGCAAGTCCCTATGCCGCAGCCAAGGTGCCAGCTCCTGTACATGTAGGGAAGAGGAGAGGCTGTAATCTGAGCTCGGGAGCAATTAGCCAGAACAGCGGCGTGCTGCCCAGCAAAGTCCCTGCCGCTCCCTCGGCCACCAGCATTGGGCTCAGCGTCTGCGGCTCTCACCGCGATTGCGGGGTAAGTAGGGCCAGGAAGGCAGCTCTGCCTGAGCATGGCATGTCCTTCCTCCCCATCTCCTTCCTCCTGGGGTTAAAAGTCAAGTTTAGGGCTCTGCCGACACCTTAACCCATGGTGATGCTGAAGGGTGCTGGAAACGCAGCTACTTCTGGGGTGGAAATGGCAATTTTACCCCAGCATGGCCAAGGAGCCAGGAAAATTGCCTGGGATAGCGGGACCTGGGTTGTGTTTTTCATCGGGAGCTGAGCAATTGCTAATGCTTGGATGGAACAGGAATAACCGTGGGTTTAAAGCCCAAAAAAGAGTGGAGGATGCTGATGAGCGGTTGATGGCTCAGCCTTGCATACATTCCATCTCCCCTTGCTTGAGGGACCTGTGCATCCCGAGCTGGCTCCCATGCTCATCCTGCTCCTCTCCATGCCGATTCCCAGCTGAAATGCCACCACAGTGAGAGCGACACCGAGCGCCTCGGCACTGGCTGCAGCCGTATCAGTGCCGGTGCCGAGGCACTCGGTATCGCTCTCCCCGCGGCTCACGGCTGCATCGGCTGCGGCTGGCAGCCCCATCGCTCCCAACCTGCCGCACGTCGCGCCTTCAGGATAAACATTTCCCGGGCGCGGGCTCTGCCCACACACGCGATTTCCCTTGAGCGGGAGACACGGCTCCTGGAGGGGGTTTGCACTGGGTGAGAGCGGAGCTCCATGGGAAAAGTTGCCTTGGGAGTAATGGGATTTGGGAAAGGGATACTGGTGGGAGCTGAGCAAGCAGGAGGTGCAGGATTAGTCCTGCCACAGACAAGCTGGGGCTGAACGGGGCCCAGATCCATCACTTTCTGCCTCTAACCCTAAGGTGTAGGCAACAATTACTCTGTGAGAGGGCTCTTAAAATAATTCATGCATGTGATACCCCAGGGATGCTGCCGAGCACTGCCCTGGTGCTACCTACGGCGTGGGACCCCCTCCACACTGCAGCCCTCGGCTCATCTCCATCTGGTTGGTGATAAAATCTGCTTGAAGACATTTGCCCTTTCAGTCCCCTCTTCCCTTTCTTCCCATTCTTTTTAGCAGCCAAGTGATCCCCCCAAGCTGGGGGACTGCCTTCCCACCCCGAGCCTCTTGGCATGTGCTGGATGGGACCCACCATCCCTGATGGGAACCTGAGTCCCTGCAGAGGCCCCGGCAATGGCACAAGCAGAGTGCAGGGCAGGCAGGAGAGCGGCTGGCTGATTTTGGCTCTGCCATCATCTGCCTGCAGCCTCATCGCTAGCATTTTTCCCTGAGAGGGTTTGGGGCTGGGGCTGGAGCCTGGCACATATCCAAATTTGGGAGCACACAGGAGGGACCAGGGCCATGTGATGGAGGAGAGTGCACGGGGCAGGCGCAGAGATACCCCAAGGTCACCCATCCGAAAAACACCCTCTGGCCCACGCGGTCCAGGGATGGGACTTTTCGGGAGGGAGGTGTCCACCACAGCCCAGGCAGGGAAGGGGACTTGCTTGGGACTTGCACAACCCACTAGCACCCTGGGCACAGCCAGGCCAGGTGATATTTCAGTTGTGCCCCAGACACCTCCCAGCCATGAGTCCCACCCAGGGGGCTCATCTTTACCCTCCAAACACCCCACTGACCCCATAGTTAGCTCCCTTTCTCCACCCAGCACCAGAGAGATCTCCATCACCCGTGTCCCAGCCCCTCTGGCTGAGGCTCCCAGGACACCCCCAGTCACTGTGGCAGGATGTGGGGAGAGGGGACAGGGCATCACCGCTGCAGAGCTTTAATTCCTAGGGTCGCGGGGCTGCCAGGAGCAGATCTCTGACGTCCTGCAGGACAAATCCTGCAGGGTGCGGGGTCCGGGGCACCAGGGAAACCTCCCCTCCCCCTCACTAAATCCCTTCCCCGGCGCAGGACAGTAGGTTACGGGACTCGACCAGAGGTTGGATTTAAGGAGATTACAACTTCTCCTCCAGGATAATCTAGAAATTCAATTAAAACTCTCTGTCTCTCGCCTGGGCTGCACCAGGGCTACGGGGCACCCTGCGCCCCACAGCCATGGCCAGGGAGCACCGGGGAGACCCCCCCGGGTGCATGCCAGGTAAGGGCTGATCCCCTCTTCCCGGGGTCCGGCCGGAGACCCCCTGCCTGGGGTGGGGAGCTGGGTTCTGCCCCTTCCTGGGGCGATTTGCCGGGGTATTAACACCCATCCTCTGAGCCAGGGCAGCCGAGGTCCGGCTGCAGGGGGGCTGTGGGGAAGGGAGTGTGGGGAAGGGGCTGCAGGTACCCCGGAGGTTTGGGTAAGGGTGTCGCAGGGGCAGAGCAGTCTGGCTGCATCCCCTGGCGTTTGGGGGCATCCTTCAGCAGCCCCCAGTGCAGATTGACCCTGGCAAGGCCTTCAGCCCCCCCCTTGCCCTCATCCTCACCTCTGGCCATGTCCTGCAGTACAGCTGTACGGATGTGAGTGGACAGACAAACAGCCAGCATTTCCTAGGCGAGCGAGATGGGATTTCAGGACCTGGTGGGGTGCCAGGGCTGGCTGCGGGCTAGGGGGAATGTGGGTGCTGCGGCGTTTCCCAACCCGCCCCGTGCTGCAGCCAGGCGGGGGGACACCACCCGGGAGCAGCGAGGGCAGGCGTACAGCCTTGGGGTCCCACCACTGCGGCGTGCGGGTGCTGGAGCGGAGCTGTGTACCGGGGCTGGGACAGACATGGAGGCAGCTGGACAGTGATGCTCAGTCCCCCCGTCATGCCCACAGAGTTGGGGACCTGCGGTGCTGCTCAGTGCAGCCTCTGAAGGGATCTTTCCCAGGATCTCCTCTGATCCAGGACACATTTAGCAGGACTTTTAGGGTGCTTAAGCACAAGCCACCTGGCCCCAGTGGTATTGAGCGCTGCACGTGGCCCCTTTTCTCCTCCCATGCCCGCGGTGGCATCTGCACGTGGCTCGGGGACAGGAATGAGCCAGCACCCCATCGCCAAGGGCCTTCCTTGTCCCCTGTGCCTCAGTTTCCCTTTTGCATGCGCTGTCAAGGCTTGCAGACAGCGATGTCTCGGCTGCTCACTGGCACTGGGCGGGGGGGGGTGTCCAGCGGAGGGGTGCATGCCTGCGGCTGTTTTCTACCCATGTCCCTGCCAAAACAGAGCAGTATTTTCTCATTAGGGATGCACTGTGGTGGGAGCCTCTTTCCTGTCCTCCCTGACAGCAGAGGGGAAGCAGGGGGTCATTTATCCTTCAGATTTGTCAGGGCTTGGCCTGCCCCATGTTGACCCTTAATTTATTGGAGGTGCCCAAAGACGGGGTGTCTGAGGAGGGAATTATTTGGGCAGCAGCGCTGCCCCAGCATGGTGGGGATGTGCTTGGCCAGGG